>BQNB010077579.1:0-30802 GCA_026074375.1 Tanacetum coccineum | reverse complement strand
ACTTGTCAGCAAACTTGTGATGAGATTTAGACCCTTCAGTAGACTTGCCAATTGTCTTGGAGGTCTTTTCCTTTGGTGCACTGGTTGACTCTGGTTCTTGATAAGATCATTTAGCTCAAGATTGATTAGATCTTATATATCTAGGATGAACAATAACAATGATTGAATATGCATAGCGGAATTATATGGAACACAATCAAAGTTATCACAAGGTTTTCTTTATTGAACGTTTCCCTATTACCCCAACTATAATTTGGGGCTACACCAACTAACTATGGTGTACTATTTGACTCTCATCAGTCGACTATGCTATATAACTATCTAGATAACTAACTACGGTGTACACACACACCTTTACTATTTGACTCTCATCAGTCAATGTTTCTATGGATGGATGCATAAACCAGACACCCTAATACCCTTTATATAGAGGGTTTACAAGAAAACCTAGCTTACATAGAAAGCTAACTTAATATTTTACATTAAGTCCTTGTTGTTTCATCTTTCTTAAATCTTGCATATTTAGTTTTGTAATCATCAAATCTCAAATCCCAACAGTCTTCCCCTGTTTGATATTACAAAATAGTCTTCATGAATGATATAACCTTCAATGCTTCCCCTTGAATTAATATCTCCTTGCACATGTCACCACATATAATAAGCTGCAAACCATATCTCTTGTAGTCTTCTTCCCCTTTTTGTAATCATCTAATAGGGGTCTTCTGTAGATAGTCAACTTGTAAACACTTCCCCTTAAGTGGTGCATGTAGATGATTAAACATTTAATCAATAAGCTTCCCCTAAAACCGATATGTTTACTATCTCTTGAATTCAAACTCTGTAGGCTCTATGTAGTGATCACTGATGAAGAAAACCGAGTATAACGAATTCGATAAAGAAGTAGAATCTCCCAAACTTGTGTCTTATGTCTTGTACTATCCACGTGACGTCGAACTTATAAATAAATCTGTGAAATATAAGTAGACCGCAACCTCTTGACAAAAATCCTCATTTTCTATGAGACACATACTAAGTGATAGCAAATGTGAGCATTGAGTACCATAAGAAAAATCACACACCTTTGCTAGATTTTGACAAGTCTTCGTCACACCATATAAGCACGAACAAGTTATCTTTAAAGTCAATGTCCTGCTATAAACACGACTTTAAGATATGATAAGACACGCACCTGTGAAACCCAACTACAACATCAAATAAGCAATATTCAATTGTCTTCGTAATCACCTCTTCAAATAATCTCCAAACCGAGCCATAAAATCAATAAGAATAAACTATTTGAAAAATAGTTTTGTCCGAGATCCAAATCCATCCAAAAACCAAACAACATGTATTACCCCATATCGTACAAAGCTAGTGATACTGAATGCTTTATCGGACAACATTAGCAGTATAAACCTTGTGGCAGTACTTAAAGCATCACATGCTCGAACAGTAGAAACATTCAAGGACAAACAGTATTAATACTCTTTTGCTATAAACATGAACACGTACAGCACCACTTATTCATGTTAACAAGCATTGAGCCAACAGTAGTAATGTCCCATATATGTGAACCCAACAGTATTAACTCAAAAACTTGTATAGTGAGCAACATAAAGTACATTTAAGCCTAAGATGCTTTTGCCACAAGCAATATACACGTGAATCAAAGCAGTATACACTTACTTCTTTTGCCTTTTTCGTGCGAACAGTACTAACAGTAGTAGCATCATAAACCTTCTCTTTAAAGTATGAACAACTACTCAGAATCCTTGAGCCCTAACAGTACTTAAAACAGTACTAACTCTTTTCCATGTGCATAAACAGTATTGATATACATAAAACCCAAATCGAATCATGTTCCTTGAACTTCATACCGCCATATATTCCTTGTGAGCTCATCAAAACAATCAATAGCAGTAGTAGAACATGTAAATTCGACACCAGAAAACATACTACTAAGGTTCATCATCACCCATGTGGGTAACTCACCAGAACTAGTAATATTATGAATGAAGAACCATATTAGGGTTTTTGAGATTGTTAAGGGTTTGTAAGATTGTTTAATAATCGAGTATAATAACAGAATGTGAGCATTAATCTGTGAACGTACAAGAAACCCATACAACAATCTTTAATACCAACGAAACCCAACAAGATTAGAACCTATGAAAACCATTGCTTCTTTTTACTGAATTAGGGTTTCTTAATAAACCCTAGTTTCACCGATTTGAATGAATTACTGAAAAAGAAACAAAATTGTACCTTTTTTTCTTCATAAATTCGATACATAAACAATGTACAATCCTAGATATCAAGAGCAACCTGCTCTGATACCACATGATAAGATCGTTTAGCTCAAAATTGATTAGAACGTATTTATCTAGGATGAACAATAACAATGATTGAATATGCATAGCGGAATTAAAAGGAACACAATCAAAGTTATCATAAGGTTTTCTTTATTGGACGTTTCCCTATTACCCTAACTATGATTTGGGGCTACACTAACTAACTATGGTGTACTATTTGACTCTCATCAGTCGACTATGCTATGTAATTATCTAGATAACTAACTACGGTGTACACACACACACACCTTTATTACTCCACTCTCATCAGTCGATGTTTCTATAAATGGATGCATAAACCAGACACCCTAATACCTTTTATATAGAGGGCTTATAAGAAAACCTAGCTTACATAGAAAGCTAACTTAATATTTTACATTAAGTCATTGTTGTTTCATCTTTCTTCAATCTTGCATAATTAGTTTTGTAATCATCAAATCTCAAATCCCAACAGGCTTAAAGAATATTAGAGGTGAAAGCTAGAAACTTTAATGATGGGCATTCCCAATGAACATCAGTTAAGGTTTAACTCTATAAAGGATGCTAAGAAGGTGCTGGAAGCTGTTGAAAAGAGATTTGGTGGGAATGCAACTACTAAAAAGGCTCAAAGGAATCTCTTAAAGCAACAATATGAAAACTTCACTGCTCCAAGCTCAGAGATGCTTGATCAAACTTTTAATAGGCTTCAAAAGCTTGTGAGTCAGTTGGAACTTTTGGCTGAAAAGATTTCACAAGAAGATGTTAATCAAAAGTTATTAAGAAGTTTGTCACCTGAGTGGAACACACATGCTGTTGTATGGAGGAATAAAGCTGATTTGGATACAATAAGCATGTATGATCTCTACAACAACCTCAAGGTGTTTGAACCAGAAGTTAAATGGATGTCTAGCTCAAGTTCAAGCACACAGAATATGGCTTTTGTGTCCTCTTTAAATAACAATACTAGCAGCACTAATGAAGCATTTAATACTGCTCATGAAGTTAGTACTCAAGTTAATGCTGCTAACTCTACAAATATTGATAATTTGAGTGATGCTGTTATTTATGCATTCTTTGCTAGTCAACCAAATAGTCATCAACTTGTACATGAGGACTTTTAACAAATCCATCCAGATTACATGGAAGAGATGGATTTGAGATGGCAAATGGCCATGTTGACTATGAGAGCTATGTTAGGATTGATAAAAGTGACGATCTTATTGAGATAAAAGTCTTGTAATAAATAGAAAAATAATATTGTGTAATAGGGTAAGTGAAAGGCTTGTGACTAAAATAAAGTCACAAGACTCGGCTAAATAGAAAAAGTCTAAAAGACAAGGGGGCTAAATGGTAAAAGTCTAAAAGACAAGGGCTTTATGCTCATTATTGTAAAAGGGTATAAATACCCCTCCACCACCTCATTTGTGAGGTGTGTCTTTGTGTGTCTTCCAAGTTTCTTAATCTCATTCTAATCTTTTCTCTAATCCTCCTCCTCCCTCTTTCTCTCTCTACTTTCTCTCTCTAGACTATACACTATATTGCTTATTGATCCTGAATTTCAGACCTAACAAGTGGTATCAGAGCTGCACAGGCGATTTAGTGGTGTTTTGGAGAGCTTATTCTGACAGCTTATTCTGACAGCTTATTTCAGCAGCTTTTTCGAGCTTATTTGGGCTTATTTCATGCTTATTTGGTCCTGATTCGCTGCAGTGCTTATTCTAATTTTTTCGTGTGCTTATACTGATTTTCAGCTTATTTTCGTGAGCTTAATTTGAGTCAAATCTGCTTATTTTTGGTCAAACAGTGAAAACAGCTTATTTTTGCTTATTTTGCTAATCTCGGTTCTATCGAGATTGATTGCTTACGGTTTTATCGTAAGTGTCGTGGCAGAATTGGTACAAAATTTGCTTAATTCGTGCTTATTTTTGAAATTCAGCAGATTTTAAGGTCAAAATCAGTAAAAGTTGTTACAATAATCAATTTCAGTAAGTTTGACTGGTCAAACTCAATAAAAACATTTATAATTTCAAATTCAGTAGTGGATTTGGTCAAACTTGGTTTTATCGAGTTTGGAATCATAAAACAATTGATCTTAGTAGTGGATCTGGTCAAAGATTTTTAACACATATCATCACAGATCTGGATCAAACTCAGAAACAAGATACAAGGGATTCAAACTCAGAAATTATATCTCAAAAGTAATATCAAACTCAGAATTCATCATAACAGATCTCAGAATTTTTTTTAATCATCATTGTCTCAATCTCAAAAACTCAAATAGGTCAAAACTCAAACTCTGAATCACAAACTCGAAACCATTTTCGTTTTTGTTTCGTCAAACAAGATCTCAGATTTGATCTAACATCATCATAGATCCAAAATACTTGATCCAAAACCAAACTCGGTAACAAACTCAGAAACTAATCTCGGTTCAAGATCAAAGGTTGAAAGTCTAAATCTTCTCGAAACAAGAGTCGTTCGAAACCAACGAGTATCAATAACAGATTTCAAAACTGAAATAACATTGATCTCAGATTTTCTCATCATAGATCTAAGTCACTAATTTTCGAACAACAAAAAGAATAACAAGAATCGATCTCTGTTCAACCTTTTTGTGCTTTCTCGTTATTTCAAGATCTTTAAAGATCCTTAACACAAAAGACATCTCATCATAGATCCAAAACTCAAAACTCAAACCAATCACTTCACCATCTCAGATTCACCAAAAACGCATAACAGAAAATAAAACATCAAAGATCTCAGTTTTTGCTCAAACTGGTACTCAAATCTTAAAGATTTTCGAGGGTTGAGCGTCATCATCATAGATCATATTTTGAAGGCATATCTTCATTGTTATTTTCGAAAACTCAAAAAGAAAATCAAGAACAACAAGTGTTCTAGTTCTCTTTTATTTCGATTCATCCATGAAAACCAACAACAAGAAAAAAGAAACATAAAAAGTTCAACGATCTCTGTTAAGGGTTTGATTCGTATCTCGTTTGAGATATAAAGTTTTTAAAAAATAAAAAATTCTTTACATACTGAAAAACCCTTTTTCATCATAGATCGTTGGTGTTGAAGTCTTTGCTTCATTATATTTCCAAAAACCTTAAGAAAGATTCGTGTATCAAAAAGGATCTAACCTTATCTTTTAAGGAAACATCAAGCAAGATCAAATCTTTCGTGTGATTCGAGTGAATAATTGATCAAGAGAGGTGTATTTTATCTCATGGTGTGCTTGTGGTTATGTGAGTGATATAACAAAAAGGTAAGGCGTGTGTTTTGGTGTAGTATGAGTTGGATCTGTGTTGGGTATACTATGTGAGGAAAGGAAATATAAAATAGAGGCATTATTTGTGTGTGAAGTTTTTTAGGGTTTCATTTGTGTAAATGTGTGAGAAAAAATGTGGAGGCGTATGTTTATGTTTTAAGGATAAGGGTTTGTTGTTGTATTTGTGAAGAGAGTGGAAATATAAAAGAAGGAGGCGTGTGTATGTTGAAGTAGGGTTAGGGATTATCAAAGTGTGAGTTGAATGTATGTCTGCGTTTTATTTGTGAAAAGTGTTAGGTTTTGAGTGGTGGGTCTTTTAGACGAAATTTGGTTTTCGACTTGTAATATTGGACCCGAGCAGTGGGCTTTCCAAATTGAGATAAGTAATGTCTAAGTTGAGTTCTTTTAATTGATTAGTGATAGAAATTTGGGCCGGTGTCAATATTGTGTGTATAATTGAGGTACAAGTTGCGTAGAAATTTTTGAAAAGTAATTTTTGATTCGTTTTCGATTGATACTTTTGTGTCAACCGTGATATCTGTGGGAGATTTGGTTTGTGTGTGATTGAAGTTTTTGGTTCAAGTGTGTTAGTATTCGGATTGAATTTGGTTTGAATTTTTGGGGTTGTGTTTGTAATTTTTGGGTTCGTTGTGATTAAATCAGAAAAAATGGGATCAAACGAGGAAATAATTCAATTACTTCAAAAGACACAAACGATTTTCAAACAAACACAACGTGACAAAGAGGAAAAATATCTTAATGATATTATTCAGTTACAAGATAAAATCAAAGATCTTGAAAACGTTGTTTGTAAAATGGGCAGATCAACTGACACACTTCGGTTGCTTACAAGTGAACAAAAAGCTTTTAAGGACAACTTACATAAGTCGGGTGTGGGATATAACGGTCCTTTTGTTCTTTCACAAGCTTATGCTAAAATTCCTAAGTTGTATCGTGCTTCTGAACTTTGTGATAAAAATGAACAACTGCATGTGTTTGATTCTGAGGAAACTCTTGAGGATGCTGAAAAGAGTCAATTAAAAATGAATGAGTTTCAAAAAGATGAAAAAGTTCAAGAGTTAAAGATTCAACCAATCGACTACGAAAAGTTGAACAAACTTTATAAAGACTTTGTTCCTCAAAAAGAGCTTTCTGCTGAGCAAACATATTTTTCATCTTCTTCTATTCCCTGTGTTAAAGATTCTGTTAAGATTCTGGAAACAAAAAGTATGCCGAGTGAGTCACCTTTGATCAAAGAGTTATACAATATAAAAGTTGGTTTTGAAAAGCTGTCTCTGTTAATAAAACAGAACAGTAAAAGGGCAAGCATTTTTTACACATCACCGGCAGAGATTGAACGTATTGAGTTTTGTCAAAAACAAGTTAAACCAATTCTTAATGAATTACAGGTTTACCTTGATGCTTTTCAGGATCTATTTCACAGAGATATAAAAGAAATGAAAGATGCGTTTGAGCAAAATGATGTCTATCTTGATGAAATTGAGAATCAAAATGATTTGTTGAAAGATCAACTCTTGGAAGCATCCTTAACTGCAGATATCAAGAATCTTGTCATAACTTCTTGTATGGAAATAAGGAATAAGGATTTACATGATGAAATTGAAAGAATTTCAAAAGAGTCAAACGATGTTTCATTTGAAGTCACTCAGGGATTGTCAAAACGAATTGTTGAATTGGAAAAAGATTTGTCAAAATCTGAGGCAAAGAGTATTGCTTTTGAAATCGCACTTCAACACAAGTCTCGAGAAAATAATTCTTTGAAAACAGTGCAAAAAGAAAATGAGAATTTTATGGCATCATTACAACTAAAAAATTCTCATTTGAAACAGACTTATAAAGATTTGTTTGAGTCGGTTCAAAGGTCAAAAGTTGAGACACATCAATGTGATGAAGCCAAAGTTAAGGACGATTTTGATGAGATTGAAACGAGAAACATTGAGTTGGAATATCGTGTGGCGTCATTAATTAAGGAGAATGAACATTTGAAGTTGAGTTACAAAAACTTGTTTGATTCAATCAAAAAGTCGCAGGTCCAAACAAAAACTTCAAATGTAACACAAGACGAGGCAGAAAAAATTGTTTGAATTTGCTGAAACTAAGTTCAAAAACATTCTCGAAAAAATTAAATTTTTCAAAAAGAAGCAGTTGGATATTTCTGCATCCATTCGGGCATATGATTGATAGTGTCGGAATTACTAATTACCCTTCTGGCGGCGAAAGGTAAACGTTTTCTTAAGATGAGTTGAGAATTTGGTTTTTGATTTTTAGCCCAGTCAAGCTTGAGCAAGACTTTGTCTTCGAGAAGCTAATAAGCTTGATTCGGGGTTTTATAGAGGAAAATACCACCAGTTGCGGCATTTAGAACTTCTTGGAATATTTTGTTGAGACCATGGTAAAAGATTTTGATAATATTGCCTTTGGACAGATTATGACCATGGCAGTTTCTAAGCATTTCCTTCATACGAAGCCAAGCATCGGTTAGAGATTCATTTTCCTGTTGGGAAAAGGCACATATTTCTCTAAGGAGTCAGTCAAAAAGAGCCAGGGGAAAGAATCGGCTAATGAAAGCAGTTCGTAGTTCATCCCATGTTTTGATAATTCCTTCTTTGAGTTCGTCCAGCTATGTTTTTGCTTCTCTAGTGAGTGATAGGGGAAACATCATTAGGTGGACAGCTTCATTTTCGGTATCTCTATATTTAAACATATCATAGATTTCGAGGAATTCATAAATGTGTTTATGAGGATCGGTTTTGGTTCTACCATCGAATTGGTTTCCTTTGATGAGAGTCAGGTGGTTACCTTTAATGGCAAATTCATTTGTGGTTTCAGGAATGGTGATTGAGGAACCAAAAGTCAGAGCGACAACACGGTCGGCAGCCTACACGGGTTCATCATCCATGGGATTAAGATTTTTAATGGTAACGAGAAAGTGACAGAAGTAATTGATGTTGAGAATTGGCGGATAGACAACTCTCGGGTGTTGAGGTGGATTGTTTCTTTAATCGAAGGGAACTATTCTATTTCGTCGACGAAGTCTTCGATTCAGAGTACGTTCAGGTTCATGTAATGGTTCAACAAGTTCAGAGTTGGAGGCACGTGTTGTGACAACTGTGCCTTGAGCAGGTTAGTCAAACCGTTAGTATTGACTTGAGTATCATTATGTGCTATATAATTATGTATTTATGTGATCCTATGTGAGTTTGACTACCAATCCATGGAGCGTGATCATCTCATCGTGATTGAGTTTATGGTTGTCATGGGCATTTCATTTTGTTTATATTTTAGTGACAATGATAATGATGGTATAATTCTATGTGCGTACGTATTTATATGTATATGTATACGTATTTATATCTTTAAGTGTTAGTAGTTAGCAAAATTAAAAGTTTAGTTTAGAAAGTATAGAAACTAAAACTTAGTTTTATTAAGTTAGTAAAATAAAATTAGAAATGAAATTTATTTATAGTCATTTAATTTAGTTTTAATTGAAAAGGATTAAAAGGTAGAAGAAAATGTTATTATAAAAATGTCAAAATTAAGGGTTGAATATGCAAATAATAATAAATAAAAAAATATATTAATTAATATATAAGGAGGGGAAACGAAATTTTATAAAAAAAATAAAAATAAAATATATTTTTTAAAAGGGATGTTGTTTGGATCGGTTGGAAGAGGAGAAAAAAAAGAAACACAATCCTAGTCTAATTAGAATTCTAAATAGGTGTTTATCTTAAACCTTTTTGTAAATCTTATAAATACCAAAAACCCACCCCTCCCATTTCTTGTTGATCGGCTGGAAACCCAAGAAGAAAAAAAATAATTTTTTTATTATCGAATCAAGTTGGTGATTTTGTGTATCAAGATCAATGTTTAAGGTATGTTAATAAACCCTAACTATTTAAACTCTCTTTAATTATTCATGTAACAATTTTGATGATGGACTAGGGTTTATATAAAATCTGTAAAATTAGGGTTTTGATCTTTAAAAATCATTTTTGGGATGATTAGTGGTGTTAAGCATGTGTAATTAGGGTTTTAGGATTTGTAAATTCGGAATTTAAAAGCTGACAGTTTTGAAAGGTCATCTTCTACAAATCATAACTTGGTCATAAAAATAGCAATCATCAATTTTCTTGAGCCTTAAATTAAATTCAGAGAGTCTAGTTTTCAAAAAGTCTAACCCCGAAAGGTTTTGAGGTCGGGAAGTTAGTCAAATAATTTTCGCAAGAAAAGTTGTCAAAACAATAAATACGAGTCAGATTTGGGTCTGATTTCGGGGAATAAAACCCCTACTTAAAATTCAAATTAAGGTTAGCCAAAAATCAGAGGTCATATTTTAGGTGTCAATTAACTTCAGTTCGAAGGGCTAGCGATAAAACATTTTCTAAGTATTTTTAAGGACGTCAAACTTTTTGATGTGCGTTCAGATCCGAATCTGAGTACTTTGTAATGATGAATTTTATAAAATAGTTCCACTTAGTATTATTTTTTCTAAAAAATCAAAGTAGCTCACAACTCTTTGGGGAGCTATGGGATGTAAGGAGAACCATCAATTAGGTGTTTTAGTATTTTATTTGTGGTCATGAAGTGACTACAAAATTCCGGCAGAAACTGTAAAACTGGAAGTTAATGAATAAGGTCATATTGAGTATGAAAATGATTTAGGAGATGTATATAAAGGATTATAAACTTAGTGTAAGGTTTAGAAGTCCATCATATGATTGTTACATTGGCTTGGGCATTTTCCTAACCAAGTGTAACTTGTGTTTTTGTTGTGTTTAGATTATGTGCAAGGCTTTGTCAAGTAGCTGAGCATCAGATGAGTTTCATAGTCCCATTTTACTATGTTTTCTTGTGATGAAATTGATGCAAAATATGTTTTGAATTGTTTTAATTACTGTGATTATGTGATTTAATTTACGCATGGACTTTTATGTAGCTATTATATGTTATGTGCTGCATGTTGTATGATGTCGTATTGGTTTTCGCCTACTATGTGGGTATGAGGTTTCGCCTACTTTGTGTGGGTATGATATTGTGTAGATACGGTACCAAGAGTCTGGGATCGGGGATAGCATTCCTCTTCATGACTATATGATGAATTTTGTGGTTTGGATCGGGGGACACGTTCCGTTCCAATGGTGATTGTTTAGACGAATGCATGTTAGCATGTATAATAGTCAGCTTAATTGTCCTGCCATGTTTTGTTTTTATTAGTCACAGTAATTGATTTAAATCTTGTATTGGTGTCGTAAAACCTATGACTCTCACCAACCATTGCGTTGACGTTTTAAGCATCATTTTCAGGTGAGCGTTATAAAGATGTTGAAGTTAATAAAAGTGGCTAGAGAGACCGTTAGGATGACATTTGAAAGTTCTCATTTGATTTTATTTCATAATTGTTTGCATGAATTCTTGAATGTTATTAGGTTTGATAGTGTTGTGATACATTGTCTTTGTATTGATGAGACCCCTTTTTCATTAATACAAGATGCCGTTCTTTTGTTTTCGGTATTGTCATGACACATCGTGTCTTTTATATTTAGTTATGCATGTAGTGATTCTCTATTGTTGACACCATTATGTTGTGATGATATCCATGATGTTACGCCTCGTGTTTCTGCCTTGGCGAGGTGTGACAGATTGGTATCAGAGCCTTTGGTTATAGAGAAGTAGGTGGTTTGGCCTAGACTATAACCTAGGAGTCCTTCATATAGTTGCATTTTTGGGCCTAAGTGTTTGGTATTATAACTATTATACTTTCCCCTAATTATATAGGTTTTATAATCCTATTTTGTCTAAATTTTATTTAGCTATTTTGTCTACTATTATCTAATATGGTATATATTACTTTCATTACTATTTATAGCTATGTTTCCCCTTATCCGTAAGAAGTTTTCGTTAGGGAACCATTTTCCCAATTAGACTTAAGCGTTATAGAGATCCAAAAGAGGAGCCAATTGAGAAGGAGCCTCTTATGGAATTAAAGAAGATAGGGTAGTTGATCGCTTGTCGAATGCTCGTAGTAGGCCTGGAATCGCCGAGACGGGTGATTCTTGCGGAGGCAAAGTCAAAACCAAGCGAGGCCCCATCATAAGTTTATCCCGTCCTTTACCTCATCATGTTGTTATTGATTATTTCTTTTGGATATTTCATATTTTGAGAATTTT
This sequence comes from Tanacetum coccineum, assembly GCA_026074375.1. Classification (NCBI taxonomy): domain Eukaryota; kingdom Viridiplantae; phylum Streptophyta; class Magnoliopsida; order Asterales; family Asteraceae; genus Tanacetum; species Tanacetum coccineum. The sequence goes on along the minus strand of BQNB010077579.1, from coordinate 19,010 downwards.
TGCAAGACTTTCATTCTGTTATGTCGTTTCAATTTTATTTTGATATAAGTAAGTAGTTATTTGATGGAACATCCTTTATGTGTTAAGTTGGAGTGGTTTAAGATGTGCAATGTGGTATATGTGCTTATATGTGAATTATGATTGAAATGTGTAGTCTTGGAAGTAAGTACACTTGTGAAAGGAGGCACTTATAATTATGGTGGCCAAGATAATAATAAAGGCATCACACACGTAGACTTGTGACCGTGATTGCATTGATCCTTGTTAGTTGGTAGTGTAAGATGTTATACTATGTGCGGCTGTATTATGAATAGTTATGAAGTTAGTAAGTTTCACTTCTATCTATCGCTTACGGATACCCCGGATACCCGTTATACTATTATTACGATTATTGAGTTCGTTCAACTGCTTGATTTTTCGCTCGGATATATAACCCTCATTTTAGAATCCCTTGCTTGTACCATGATGGTATGGATGATCTAACTTTTCTATTCGGCGTCTTGATGAATATTGGTTGTTCGGATCTGCTTGTTTGGATATTGGTACGTTCTATTAGTTCTTTCGTTGTATTGATTACTCGTATGAGTATCAAAATTTTCTTTTAAGCACTAATTGTTCCTAACATATTAGTACGGATCATTGCTCCATTCTTTATATATCCTTTGGTTTTGGTAACATGTTGCGACATGTTAGTACCGACGCTTTTCCATGGTTGTTCTTTCGATCGTGAGTACGGATTAGTCTTTACGTTCTTCTTTTGGTTCGTAATGTCTTCGTATGAATTTCTCTTGTGCATGTTCGCTTCACTGTTATTCTGACTATATGGTTCATGGTACTTTCTTTCCCTTTCAAACAATAAAATTGTGTTAGAGTCTTTACGGTATTTTACAATCTCTTTTGGTATTTCGATGTCCTTGTTTGAGTAATATATTGAATATTGATGTCAAGTATGGAAATCCTTTTGAAGTATATCTTGATGGTGTTTGGGGAAAACTATTCTTGAAATGATTTTATGAATACGTTGTGATAAGCGCTTTTATATGACTGTCTTTTTATGAAAACTACGTTTACAATGATTTTTATAAAAACAATGTGATATTGGTTGAGTGTCAAAACTATGTTTAAGGTAATCTTTACATTTTTATAAGTTTGTTTTTGATAAATTTTATTTTATGAAAAGTATGTTTAAAATGATTTATATTGGTAAAATGCGATAAAAAAATTTACGTAACTATCTCTTGATAGTTATGAAAACCATGTTTAAAACAAAAAAAGGGATTATATTTAAGATGATTTTTTTTATAAAAAAAAGGATTTAAAAAAAATGACTTTCTTTATTATTATAAATTAATTTTTATAAAAACATTATTTAGTTGGTTCTTTCGAGTAAAGTCGGTTATTGGTATAAGAATCCTATCTTTTCATTTATCAATCTTGATACGTATTGTTATTCGTTATGCATTTATTTTGTCATGGTATGCTTGTTGATTCTTTCGTTTGCGTTTTCTATCAGTACATTTATTCTATCCTACCTTTTAAGGATTCTTATGACATTTGATCCGTATCTATTTCCATATGTGAAATCCATTAGATGTTTTCCAGCCTTTGATTTGGTATTCGTTTGCTACCCTATTCGATAGTTCGTAACCCTTAGGATTCGTTTGATATACGTTTTATTTGACCAAGTCACTCTCCGTGGGGAGCACCTGTGTTGTTCAAGAAGAAGGAAAAGTTGTTTGCCTAGTTTTCTAAGTATGAATTCTAGCTACAAGAAGTGCGTTTTATCAGACACGTGGTTAACAGCAATGATATTTACATGGACTCTAGTAAGATAGAAGCAATGAATAATTAAAAAGTACCTAAGACGCCATCTGAGATATGATCATTCTTAGGATTGGCAGGTTACTATCGACGTTTCATCGCGAATTCTTCTAAGGTTGCTAAACCCCTTGCTTTACTGACGCAGAAGATTCAGAAGTATGAGTGGGCCAAGGAACAACAGGAAGCTTTTCAGACGTTGAAGGACAATTTATGTGATGCACCAATATTATCATTGCCTGATGGATCCAAAGAGTTTGTAGTTTACTGCGACGCGTCGAATCAAGGATTAGGTTGTGTACTCATGCAAAGAGGCAAGGTAGAGAACGCGATAGCAGAAATGTTGCGTGGCCTGGACTAACTAATAGAAAGGAAGGAAGATGGAGGTATGAAGTTTATATGGGTTCCATTAATAGATGATTTAAGGACATTAATTATGGACGAGGCTCATGCATCGAGGTATTTGGTACATCCGGGAACGGATAAGGCGTACTATGACCTTAGAGATATGTATGGTGGCCATGTATGAGGAAGGATATTGCTACGTATGTCAGAAAAGGCTTAACTTATTCAAAAGTGAAGGCTGAGAATCAAAGGCCTTTGGATTTATTGCAACAACCTGAGATACCCAAATGAAAGTGGGATAAGATCACTATGGATTTTATCACTAAGTTACCTAAGACAAGGAGTGGGCATGATACGATTGTGTAATAATCGACATGTTGACTAAGTCGACTCATTTTCTAGCGATACGAGAGGATTATAGTACTAAGAGACTGGCAAAGTTATACATCAATGAGATAGTCGCTCGACACGGAGTTCCCGTGCCAATTATTTCAGATCGAGATGGACGTTTTACATCACGTTTATGGCAAACATTACAAAAGGCTTTATGGACGCGATTGGATATGGGTACAGCTTATCATCCTCAAACGGATGGACAAAGTGAGTGTACGATTCAGACTTTAGAGGATATGTTAAGGGCATGGGTGATAGATTTTGGTGGCAATTGGGATGTTCACCTACCGTTAGATGAATTTTCTTATAATAATAGTTAACATTCGAGTATTCGATGTGCTCAGTTTGAAGCACTGTATGGAAAGAAATGTAGGTCGCCCGTTCTGTAGGCTGAGATTGGGGAAAGTAGTTTGATTGGACCTGAGTTGGTACAAGAAACGACTGATAAGGTAGTGTTGTTAAAGGAAAAGCTCAAAGCGGCAAGGGATCGTCAAAAGAGCTATGCTAATAATAGGCGCAAGCCGTTAGAGTTCGAGGTTGGATATCCTGTGTTATTAAAGATGTCACCTTGGAAAGGCGTGATTCGTTTTGGAAAGAAAGGTAAGTTAGCACTTAGGAATGTGGAACCATTTGAGATCATTAAAGGGATCGGTCCTATGGCCTATTGATTAATATTGTCTCAATAATTTAGTAGTATATTTGATGTGTTTCAAATTTAAAGTAGTATTAGACGGATGTAAATAAGCACGTGCCTTTGGAAAGAATTAAGGTATACAAAACTCTTCATTTTGTGGAAGAACCTGTTGAGATTATCAATCGTGAGATTAAAAGTTTGAAGCCTGGTAGGATTTTGATAGTTAAAGTCTGCTAGAACTCAAAGCGAGGTTATGAGGATTTTATGAAAACTAAGTATCCACATGTACTCATTGAACAAGTTATAGTTGGAAGTACTAATTAAACTTGGGTACATAGGGTTACTGGTAGACATTAGTACACCCTTAAATGTTCTTATGTGGTTTGGTTAATGTTATATTTTGAATAAACTCGAAGTCGAGCCGATTCTTCAAAAACGTTGAGCTTTGTAACAACTCATAACTTAGTTCCAAGACAGTTCTTGTTTGATGAGTTTCGGGGTTAGGTTATGAATGACGTTGTTACACAACTTAAGGTTTTAACGAGTTTCCTTGATGAAGGGCGATGTTTATGTAGTTAGATGGTTATTTTTGCTTCGAGTTGTTATACTGCTATTTGTACCCTCGTATAGGCAAGCGAATGTAAGCAGTGGGTTTCCGATCGTGAAAGTTAGATGAGATTCAAAGCGTATCCCTAAGTTTACGTGGGAACGTGAGGACCATATGAAAGCTAAGTATTCACGATTGTTTGTTAATGATGATGTTGAACCTATTAGTTAAATCTCGGGACGAGATTTCCCTAAGGAGGTGATACTGTGACAACTGTGCCTTGAGCAGGTTAGTCAAACCGTTAGTATTGATTTGAACATCATTGTGTGCTATGATAATTATGTGTTTATGTGATTCTATGTGAGTTGGTTATCAATCTGTGAGCGTGATCGTCTCATTTTGATTGAATTTATTGTTGTTGGGTATTTCATTTTGTTCACATTTTTGTGACAATAAAAATGATGATACAATTCTATGTGTGTACGTATTTATATGTATATGTATACGTATTTATACCTTTGAGTGTTAGTAGTAAGTAAAATCAATAGTTTAGTTTAGAAAAATATAGAAATTTGAACTTAGTATTATTAAGTTAGTAAAATGAAATTAGAAATGGAATTTATTTATAGTCATTTAATTTAGTTTTAATTTAAAAGGTTTAAAAGGTAGAAAAAAGTGTTTTTATAAAAAACTGTCAAAATTAAAGGTTGAATATGTTATATTAATATATTTTAATAATAGAATAATATCTATGTGTTATATTTAATATAATATATATATATATATGTATATATATGTATATGTATATATATATATATGTATATATATATATATATGTATATGTATGTATGGACGAAATTTAATAAAAAATAATTAAAAAAAAATAAAAAGCGTATAGGCCGATTGGTTTAGGAGAAAAAGAAGTGAAGAGAAAACCAATTTTAGTTTAAGTGGGATTCTAATTAGGTAATTATCCAAATATTTTTGTAAATACTATAAATACAAACCTCTTCTCCCTATTATTTTGTATAATCGGTCAAACCAAGCAGAGAAGAAAAAAAAAGATTTTTTTATCAAGATCAATTTGATGATTTAGTGTTTCAAGAATCAAGGATTAAGGTATGTTTATAAACCCTAGTTGTTTAGTTTTCTTTAAAACATGTAACAATTTTGATGATGGATTTGGGTTTATATAAGATCTGTAAAATTAGGGTTATGATCTTTAAAAATCATTTTTGGGTTGATTAGTGGTGTTAAGCATGTGTATTTAGGGTTTTAGGGTTTGTAAATTCGAAATTTAAAAGTTGACAGTTTTGAAAGGTCATCTTGTACAAACCATAACTTGGTCATAAAAATAGCAATGATTAATTTTCTTGAGTCTAAAATTAAGTTCAGAGAGTCTAGTTTCCAAAAAGTCCGGCCTTGAAAGGTTTTGAGGAGGGAAAGTTAGTCAAATATGTTTTGCAAGAAAAGTTGTCAAAACAGTAAATTCGGGTCAGATTTGGGTCTGATTTCGGGGAGTAAAACCCCTACTTAAAATTCGAATTTTAATTAGCCAAAAATCATGGGTCATATTTTAGGTGTATATTAACTCGAGTTCTAAGGTCTTATGCAAAAACATTTTCTAAGTATTTTTAAGGACGTCAAACTTTTTGGTGTGCGTTCATATCCGAATCTGGGTACTTTGTAATCATGATTTTTTATAAAATAGTTCCACTTAATATTATTTTTTCTAAAAAATCAGAGTAGCTTACAACCCATTGAGGAGCTAGGAAACGTAAGGAGAATCATCAATTGGTTGTTTTAATATTTTATTTGTGGTCATAAAGTGACTACAAAATTCAGCCAAAAACTATAAAAGTGGAAGTTAATTAATAAAGTCATATAGGGTATGAAAATAATTTGAGAGATGTATTTAAAGGATTATAAACTTAGTGTGAGCTTTAGAATTCCATCATATGATTGTTACATTGGCTTGGGCATTTAGCCTAACCGAATGTAACTTGTGTTTTTGTTGTGTTTAGATTTTGTGCAAGATTTTGTCAAGTAGCTGAGCATCAGGTGAGTTTCATAGTCCCATTTTACTATGTTTCTTGGGATGGAAATGATGCAAAATATGTTTTGAAATGTTTTAATTACTGTGATTATGTGGTTTAATTTACACATGGACTTTTATAAAGCTATTATACGTTATGTGTTGCATGTTGTGTGATGTTGCATTGGTTTTTGCTCACTTTTTGGGTATGAGGTTTCGCCTACTTTGTGTGGGTATGATATTGTGCGGATACGGTACCAAAAGTCTAGGATTGGGGATAGCATTCCTCTTCATGACTATATTTTGTGGTTTGGATCGGGGGACACGTTTCATCCCAATGGTGATTGTTAGTTGCATGCATGCTAGCATGTACAATAATTGTCCTGCCATGTTTGTTTTTTTATAATCATAGTGATTGATTTAAATCTTGTATTGGTGTCGTAAAACCTATGACTCTCAACAACTATTGTGTTGACGTTTTAAGCATCATTTTCAGGTGAGCGTTATGAAGGTGTTGAAGTTAATAAAAGTGGCTAGAGAGACCATTAGGATGGCATTGGAAGTTCTCATTTGTTTTTATTTCATAAGTGTTTGCATGAATTCTTGAATGTTATGAGTTTAAATAGGTTTGTGAGACATTGTCTTAGTATTGATGAGACCCCTTTTTCATTAATACAAGATGCCATTCTTTTGTTTTCGGTATTGTCATGACACATCGTGTCTTTTATATTTAGTTATGCATATAGTGATTCTTTATCGTTGACACCATTGTGTTGTGATGATATCCATGATATTACGCCTCGTGTTTTCGCCTTGGCGGGGTGTGACAATCTATATCCTTCAACTAGCATCAAGAGCCATGGTTCTATCTTGGGTCGATTAGTTGCGTTTGATTTGTGGGGTTTCGTGGTTTAATCTCTAAGTTTTCTTTATTATAATTATAATTTTTTTGTTCTTTTTCACGTGTCTATGGGTTCAAAAGGATAATATTGTGTCGTCTTACTAAACAAAAGCCTTTCATTTAAAAGCCTTTTATTTAACAAAAGTGTTTCATTGGGTTATATTTGTCAACTTTTTCGTAGGTATCTGTCTTTTGAAAGGGCGTCTAAACAGATTCACTTCTAGGTTTTGTGGCTTTAAAACAGTTTTAACAGGAAAACAAATTTTTGCTTTTACCTTTTATTGTCTTATAATATTCTTCTTCTTGAAAAAAGTTATCGGTAAACTAGTTTTTCAAAGCTTATTGGTTAGCTTATTAGACCACGGCCTATCTCGTGCTTTTTGAAGCTTAGAGGGTCACGGCTTACTAGAGGTTCTATAGCTTATTTGGTTGCGAGCTTATTTTACTAGTTTTGTAGGTTTGTTACTTGGTATAAACAAAAGCTCGAATCTTTCCTTACCAATAATCTCGCAGCTTAGTTTCCATATAAAGAGCTTATTTGGTAGCTTATTTGTAGTTTTCTTTTCGTAGCTTATACTTGTGGTAAAAGAGTTCTTTTTGTTGTTGGCTTATTCCGGTGTAAAAAGCTTATTTATGGTCACGTTTTGTGGAACGATACACAAACAATCACTACTCAAACAGAGAGAAGAAAAAGGTGCCAACAAGGTGTTTGATATTTTGTCACCCGAATTAGCAACTCAAGCATAACCAAATTCGCAGCTCTTCATTCATAAACCGAATTGGCAATTTTGCTCTTTAACCGAATTAGCAACTTTGTGTGGAAACTGAATTGGCAGTTTTGCTCTTTAACCGAATTAGCAACTTTGTGTAGAAACCGAATTGGCAGTTTTACTCTTTAACCGAATTAGCAACTTTGTGTGGAAATCGAATTGGCAGTTTTGCTCTTTAACCGAATTAGCAACTTTGTGTTGAAACCGAATTCGCAATATTGTGTAGTGAACCGAATTAGCAAGTTCACAAGATCTAAACTATACATGTTTTAAGTCGTTTTGGGTTTTCCGGTTTTGAGTGTCGGTTAGTTTCGGGACTTATAACATATACCATTACGATCGTGGTCTTGCAATTATCATCGTGGTATATTTAGTTTTCACCGATGATAACCGTACAATCCCGCAAGCTTAAAAACACAACCGTTTCATGTTATATCATTTTTAAAACGAGGAAGAAATAAAATGGGAGGGAACACGTGCTTGAATATCATTAATAAACTACAATTGGAATTTGTCAAAATCAACCCCTGGACTTTAAAACCAATTCACCATTCATACTTACTTGATTATTAACCCTCAATAATGAAAGTGCTTTTCACCGTTAGTCCTCAGTAGTTAAAATTCAGCCCGTTAGTCTTCCAAAGTGAACCGTAATTGCACCGTTAGTCCTTATTTGAGTTTTAATCAACCGATACTCATTTTAAGTAGAAAGTTTGTGCATCGTTCATCGTTTTCGCTCAATATTTGTCAACAAAAGCTCAAATTATTCAACAACAACAACGATTTCTCAACAATTAATTATTGTTTTACGGTTTCTTCTTGATTTTGTAAAATCCCGCAAAAGATTTAATTCTTTTCTCGGTTTAAATCATAGATTTGTAAATTCCCGTGAACGTTAATTGCTTTCAAACCACAACAACAATCACTTAATCTACAAAAGGTCCACAAATTTGATTTCACACATCAATTACTTCAAAATGTTTAACATGAATAAGAGATTTTACAATCCGCAATCACAGATTCAAAGTGTTCCTCATCAAGTTTTAATGTTTCATCCACAAGCTTCTCAAGTGATTTATCCTCAACCATCAATGATTCATCCATAATCATATCAAGTGTTTCATCCAAAATCATATCAATTGATTCATCCACAATCATCTTAAGTGATTCATTAACAAGTATCTCAATCACCAGCTGTTTCTCTACAATCATCAGCAGATCCTATACAAGTTGATTCAAGACTTATTGTACCATACTTTCTTCCAACTGATGATCCACTTGAATGCTTAAACAAAGCTTTGACATTCATGAGTACCATACTTGCTTTTAGTTACCCATCATCCAACAATCAACTAGAGACTTCGTCAAATCCAATGCATCAAGTTACTATGCCAGAATGACAGACTCTGAGTTATGTGGGTAATTGTTCAACGGGTAATGATCATATAGCAAGGTCGTATACTCAATCAAAGAAGATACAATGTCTCAAGCAATAGATGTTGTTAGCACAACTTCAGGAAATAGGGATTCAGTTGAGCAAAGACCAACTTGCAATTTTGGTAGATTTAGGAGAAATAATTAATTTTGGCCTAGGTGCTTTCACAGTGACAACTAATGCACTCTTCCAAGCAGATGGAGTTGAGGTATATGATTCAGATTGTGATGACGTACCCAATGCACAACCAAGTTTCATGGCCATTATCTCAGGTTATGGTTCTGATGTTCTCGCTGAGGTAAACAATCAAGATAATATGGATAACAACATGATAAATCAAGCTGTGCAGGCGATGTCGTCTTCTAAACAATCGAGTGTTGTGAACCATTCAGAGACTGAAATAACCAGTGATAGCAATATCATTCCTTATTCTCAGTATGTGACAGAATCACAACAGGCAGTTGTTCATAATTTAAACTCCTCTGCACAATAAGATGCACTGATATTATTTGTGATTGAACAACTAAAAAGCCAAGTAATTAATTGCACCAAGATTAATCTGGACAATAAAAGTGTCAATGATACTTTAACGGCTGAGCTTAAAAGATATAAAGAACAAGTTAAAGTTTTGAAAGAAGGCCAAAATATTGATTTAAAAAGTAAAGATAACGTTTCAGATTCATGTGAACAGTCTGTCGAGATTGATCGTCTTAAACAAACTCTTTCAGAACATTTAAAAGAAAAGGAATCTTTAATGCAAACAGTTACTCTTCTCAAAAATGATTTTAAGAAAGAAGAATCTAGAAACATTGATAGAGAGATTGCTTTAGAAAAGAAGATCAAATAGTTGGATAATATTGTTTTTAAAAGAGATCAATCAGCACAAACTGTTCACATGTTGACGAAACCTTAGTTTTTCTATGATCATACCACTAAACAAGCTCTAGGTTTTCAAAATCTTTTCTATCTGAAGAAAGCTCAGCAGTTAAAACCAAAGCTCTATGATGGTAATGTCATTAAAAACACTAGTGCTATTGTGATTCCTGACTCTGAAGAGACCCTTATGCTTGCTGAAGAGATTCGTTCAAAAATGCTTTTAAAACAACAGGATCCAATGATGTTAGAAAAGAAAGTTAATACTACACCAGTTGATTATGTTGCTCTTAACCAACTTTCTCAAGATTTTGAAAAACGATTTGTTCCACAAACTGAATTATCTACTGAACAAGCCTTTTGGTCTTAGAATTCTATGAATTCTTCAGATCTCACTCTTTCTAGTAGACCCATCAAAGTTGAGGTTCCAAAAAAACTTCCTAAAGTCAGCATGGTTAATACGAGTTTGAAGAAACTTAAACACCATATTGATGGCTTTGACATGGTTGTCAAAGAAAGAACCATGGCCACAACCATCACTGAGGGCTAGTGGGGGTTTAAACATATAAAAGCTTGTTTTAGGGATGAGATAATTCCATTTGTAAAAGCTCTGAAGGACTTATTCAATACATTCGATCAATATTTAATTGATGAACTTTTTAAAGTTCAAAATGTCTTTCATCAAATGGAACAGGCTATGGAACAACATCGTTTAGAGTCAAAAAAACGTTTGAAGTTAGAATGAATTAAGTTTTGACCGAAAATGAACGACTCTTGGAACAAGTCATTAGCAAAGATATAGTGAACATAATTGTGAATTCTTCTGTGGATAATGCTTATGTGAATGTGAATGAATGTGAAAAGTGTCTCAAACTTGAGACTGAGCTTCTCAACAAAAAGGATTTCATTGAAAAAGAGATTTACGATAAACTGTTCAGAAGTTATACCACTCTTGAAAAACATTGCATCTCTTTAGAAGTTGATACTCAACTTAATCAGGAGATTTTTCAAAGAGACAATTCTATTTCAAATCAAAGTGCTCTAAGTTTTGATCAATATTTTGAATTAAATGAAATGAAAGCTCAGTCGCAAGAGAAAGACACGGTCATAAAAAGGTTAAAAGAGAGAATTAAATCTCTAAGTGGAAATATGAATGAGGATAAGATCCAGAAGGACATAGATGAGATTGAAACGATAAATATTGAATTGGATCATAGGGTGTCAAAGCTTATTGCTGAGAATGAGCATTTGAAACAGACCTATAAGAAACTTTATGACTCGATCAAACCAACACGTGTTCGATCAAAAGAACAATGTGATGCTTTAGTTAATCAGGTCAATCAAAAGTCTGTGGAAATCTCTGATTTAAATGCAAGTCTTCAAGAAAAAGTTTTGGTCATTATAGCTCTCAAGAATGAATTAAGGAAACTTAAAGGAAAAAGTGTTATTGCTTGTCGTGAATCTGTGAATAAGCCAAAAGTGATTGCCCCCGTAGTGCATAAGGTAGACTTGGAACCACTCTCCCTAAAGCTTAAGAACAATAGGGAAGCACATGTAGACTACATTAGGATCACTAAAGAAAATGCTGTCACTCTTCGTGATATAGTTGAACAAGCTAGAACCTCAAATCCTTTAGATAATGCGTTAGCTTATGCTTGCATGTACACGAAACAGATTCAGGAGTTGTTAGTATATGTTATTGATACATGTCCAAGTTCCCCATTGAAGAGTGAGAAGTTGGTTGCCATCACACCAATGAACAATGCTAAGAAAGTCACTTTTGCAAAAACTAGTACAACATCAGACAATAACACACAAATTCAAGTAGATGTTCACCAGACTCAGACCACTAACAAACCTTCAGTGCCTTCTACAAATGTAAAATGTTCTACTAATGCAAGCAGATCAAAACCTCGCAGTGAAACAAAGAACAATAGGATCATGCAACCATTAAGTAGCAACCAGAAATATCAAAAAGTAGAAGCCCACACTAGGAATGCTAAGCCTAGTCTGACTAATGAAAATAGTGAGTCTAAATTTGTGTGCTTAACATGCAACAAATGCTATTTTGATGCAAGACATGATTTTTGTGTTGTACAACATTTGTCTGAAGTGAATGTTCGTGCTAGAGCTAAGGCTGTTAAGAGCATTAAAATGAAAGAATGGAAACCTACTGGTAAAATGTTTAAAAATGTTGGATATAAATGCGTACCCACAGGAAGGACTTTCACTATAGTTGGAACTAAGTGTCCTTTAACCAGATTTACTTCCACTAAAATAGTGCCTCCTAGGAAACCTGTTAAATCAACTGTAATAACAAACATAAAACCAAGTAGTTCATCTCAATGGAGACCCAAAGAAACAAATCATGCGAGTTCGAGTAGTGCACCTAAGATTGTAGAATCTAAGACTGCTAACCACTTAGAACCCAACAATCATATGGGATCCAATGTTTCTATTTCTACATGCTCTTCAAGTGTCCAATGCAGGTCATACAAATCATACCTTGGTAATTGGATTCAGGCTGCTCTACACATCTAATCAATATGGTCAATGACTTCTAAGTACTTCAGCTTAGGACTTGATCTTCATTTTATGACTTCTAAGTACTTCAGCTTAGGACTCGATCTTCATTTTAAGACTTCTAAGTAAGTATTAGCTTAGGACTCGGACTTCAAGAAAAATGACTTACAGTTACTTCAGACTGTAACTCGGTCTTCATTTTATGGCTTATGTACAATTCAGTGCATAAACCGAGCTTCATTTAATGGCGTCTGCGGACAATACTTCAGGCCCCGTTCCTTAAAGAAAAGAAATGTGTACGCTTTAGTGTGCTTTATCTTCAAAAGAAGAGAAATCTTCTTGTATCCTATGTAAATATATAAGATCATAAAAACACAAAAAGATTTTATTTTTATTTTTATTATTATAAAATTTTATAAAAACAAAATAGAAAAACAAAATACAAAATTATAAAATCAAAAAATTATAAAAATATGTATCTCTGGCATGTCTTCTGAAAATCAATAACATTTACGGCCTTAGAAATGTCATTTAATAATGATACGAGGCTGTAAATGAAGTTCGAGCAGAAGTTTCAAAAGCTTTCAAAACATACAAAAATGGCTTGCTATTATTTTAGATAGCAACCCGGTCATCATCTTAAAGGCAAATATTTCAAAAAGAGAACTTGACCTCATAACGGGAATTTATTCTCGGGCATGGTCAACTTTATGACCATGCAAAGGCTTGTGTTTACTTTGCAACACAACCCGTGCTTCCTATATACAAATAAATGTACGTGTCAGTGCATTTATTTGTCAAAATAAGAGAAATCTTATTTTTATTGGTAAAAAGTTGTCTTCATAATGAAACAGTGTTTTCAGTAATCAAAAAAATATTTCAAAGACAATTCGACCACTCAAACAATGACTACAGCTCTTTAAATAGAAAATGGGTCATTATTTGAGGGGGATAAAGTGTCTTCAAATAATCTTTTAAAACGGTCTTTCAACATAAGTCACAGAATAAACGGATAAAGATTTTGATAATAACGAATCACAATTTCAAGGGGAGTTGATTTATATTAACTATAAGAGCTTTTGATGTCATTTATTTCAAACTTTAGAGACTTATTTGCAATTTAAGACTTAGTTGATTCTCACGGAATAGATTTAAGCTTATCCATTCTTCGTACAGGATCTCAAGTATATGTGCGTATGAGGTTTTGCTGATTCCGAGGTATCGAAACCAGCAAGGGGGAAGGAATAGATATACAAGAAAGATAATGAGTACATGTGATAGAATTCATACCCTATTCTCATTTTAGGTCATTTCGGGAAGACAAATGTTATAACCGCAGAGAAAATCAGTGTTTTAACTTGTTACTTTCAGGTGTACTATTTCATCAACATGGGGGTAGAGATATCTTGTGATTTCAAGTATGCATCATTTAAGACACTAAGGGGAAGTGTTGTAAGAAGATTTATTCTAAACGTGAGAAGATTGGTTACTGATTCAAGAAATGCTTCCTCAAATAGTTAATCACTAAGCTTATTTTTAAAAGGAGTAGAAATATTTGAAAAAAGAGGTACACATAGGTTTGACAAGTATAATGATTCCTTAAGATAGTTAGTATCCTGCAGAAAGAAATGAGTACATTTAGGACTTAGTTGACTTAGGTGTTTTCATTTCGACTACATAAGAGGGAATTATTGTGACATCCGGGACTTGGTTGACTTTGGTGTTACAATTTATATCATCACTATCGTATAAGGAGAAATACGGACATCTGGGACTTAATTGACTTTGGTGTTGCGGTATCAAATTCTAGAAAGAGTTAATTGTGTGCTTCGGATATCTAGGCTTTATACATTAAGACTGCTTGATGCGGCTTGCAAGAAAGGTTTGAATCTACTCAAGAAAGGATTGCTAATTTATGGGGAAGCTAAGACAACTTCTTATAAGAGACTACGGGGAAGACCTACAGCTGCGACAAAGAACCATATGATTCTATCATATGATGTTCTCATCATTCAAGTCAAACCACTTACTTCATAATCTTGTGAATATATAAATGTGTAGTGTAGACTTAAAAATTTAGGCATATATTGTGTTTGAGTATGAATTTTCAAGAATTTCTTAGTAAATTCAAAAAATTTCAAATTAACATACTCAAACACCATATAATACCCTTATAATTTGAGGGGGAGCATAAAAATGTTCCTAATGCAGCTTGTTAATAATTGGACATTTTTTCCCCGAAAGCAGTTATATTTGAATAAATTGATATCCAAAATATCAAGAGATTTAATATTTTTGATAAGGGGAGAAAATGTGATTAAAATATATGGCCAAAGATGTGAATTTCAAGATCTCAAGTGTATGCTATCCCATATATGTGCTAAACTCTTTCGATTAATCGATGCACATATAAAGGGGAGCAAATGGTTATGTGTGGCAGAAATGTGGAAGTACCAAAGACCGACTATTTAATTTACTATATTGGAGTTGCAAGGTGGTTAAGTTTAGGTATTCATTCCTATGATCCATCCAGAACCGGAGGGATCTACCCAGGAATATTCCACTAGATAGTGTAGTAATCCTTAGGTATGAAAAAAGGAGTAAAAGTGAGAATAAGGGAAAAGTGCCGACTGAGATGGAGCTAGTACTGGAACAAACCCAACAAGGTACTAGTTATGAAGTCTCGGTAAGCGCTAAAGGGGTTGAAGAATTAAAAAGAAAAGTTAAGATAAAGGGTGAAAAGAAAGAAGCCCTCCTTACACTTAGGCAGAAACCGGGTCAATACATCTGCTGTCAAGAATCACAAAGATGATTGCTGACATTGAAGACTGACATCATGGACCCAGTGATGCAATGCACAACCCTCCCTAGCCACTCAGAATCTCTCAAAAGATTTATGTTTCATTTCTCACAGAGATTACACACATTTCTATCAACTTTCTCATTCCGAGTTAGTTGGTATTAAAAAGGTGGCAGTCTGCTCTAGCCTCCGATCACTAAAACCAAAGTGCACATTGAGTCTAGAGCCAAGAGATCATCCATAAATCTCATTAGGACACTTGTCAAAATTATACTTGCTAAGTCACACAATGTGAATAACAAGATATATATTAAGAGTCCTACGCATTATCCTTGTGATTTTGCCAGAACATCCGAGTGATACTTAAGTATTCATAGTGAAGATGGAAATACTGCTTGAGCCAACATCAAACAAGCTTATGGTAGTTGACTTGTGCGATTCTTATGAATTAAACTTATGACGACTGGAAAGCAACAATGGTGCGATTCTATATGAATCAAACTTGTTCCAAGTCATGGATCGACGATTAATGAATTTTAAATTGCTTAAAACTCTCGATGTGTTACAAAACCACTTTAGCAAGTGACACGTTGATTAATTTTCAAATCAATTTTCCTATTCAATCGGTGACACAGTAACTCACTGGTTCACTCTTATTGTGTTGTCTGCTTTGAGACATTCCAATAATGAGAACATGCTGAGTACGATGCATCTAATACATATGTGTTAGAAAGATTCAATACTGCAAGCTAGAAATCCTGTTAAGGAGATTCTTCTTAAATTGAATCTACCTGATCACAGGTTGATCCTCATGGATTCGAAGGTTACTCCAACCAAACACGAGTGAATGACAAAGCCATATTCATCTGCCTACTTTATTGCTAACTATTTTATTATAGGATACTTAAAGATGGAGGTGAAGGTACCTGATTCCAGCTGTCTCAATGATTCATAACCACATGCTCATACCCGACCGACAAATATAAAGACATCATGAAAGTTTAAGTACATGTTTCAAGACTTCCGCTACTCTGATACCATACGTTTTCTTGAAGTGACGAAGTATTAAAGTCAAAGAATTTCAAAGAAGTTTTTGTCACTCTGTAACCAAACATTTTTCTTATAGTGACGAAGTGTTAAAGTTAAAAAACTTCAAGAAATATGCATCATTAAAGCTTTCAAGCTATCAAATCAAGAAAGGTATGAGCATGTCGGTCCAAAAGTTATGAGTTCACAAGATGGCAAAGTTTACAAGATGGCAAAAAGAGATTATGCTTGGCTGATGATCTCAAGGTGCTCAAGATTACATATTCACATACAAGTCAAGACATATGAACAAGCTCAAGCCTAAAGTCAATGATCACTACGCAAAGAAGCAAGACAAAAGATCAACTATTACACATAAAGGACTCAAGATCAAGACAAGAAACTTCAACGATTAATGATCAAGGTCACAAAGAGAGATATCTATGATCACCCCTTAGGGGGAGATTGTTAGGAACACAGAAAGTGTTGATCATTTATTAGATCTCAACGATCGTCCCTTAGGGGGAGATTGTTAGGAATTCAGTTTTTAGTGAACTGATGACCATTATCGATCTCACGAGCCTTTGTAATAGTTAGACAATATTATGTAATAATTAGTAAGCTAACCGAGCCGGCTTATAGAAAGTCTAAGGAAAGCCCGGCTCGGCCCATATCTTGTAACTATATAAACCCTCTCCACGCATGGAGAGGGTGTTGGTTGAATTCATTTTCTCATATCTTGTGTATGTTTTTGAGTGTGTTCTCCCATCTAATTCTCTCTCTAGCTTTCTCTCTCTAAGTTACTAAGTGTGTGTGAAATCTATATCCTTCAATCTTATTTTTGAAAAGTATGTCAAAATGATTCATAATGGTAAAATGCGATACACCGCTAAATAAATGTCCCTGGATTTTCTATAACAATCATGTTTAAAATGAATTTTTATAAAGATTATATTCAAGACGATTTTAAGATTTAATATAATTTTTTTTATTTTAGAAGACTTTCTTTATTATTTAAAAAAAATTACAGTATTTAGTTGGTTCTTTCGAGTAAAGTCGATTACTGGTATATGAATTCTATCTTCTCATTTTGATATGTATTGTTATTTGTTATGTGTTCCTTGTTGTTGTGGTGAGTTTGTTAATTCTTTTGTTTGCATTTTCTATCGGTACGTATATTCTATCCTAACTTTTAAAGGATTCTCATGACATTTGGTCTGCATCTATTTGCATCTATGAAATCCCTTATATGTTTTCTAGCCTTTGATTCGATATTTGTTTGCTATCCTATTCGTTAGTTCGCAACCCTTAGAATTCGTTTAAAATACATTTCATTCGGCCAAGTCACTCTCCATGGGGAGCACCTATGTTATTCATTAAGAAGAAGGACGGTTAATTTTGAATGTGCATAGACTATCGAGAGTTGCACGAGCTAACCACCAAGAATCTCCCCAGGATCGATGACTTGTTTGACCAGTTACAAGGTTCGCGTTATTTCTCTGGGATGGATATTCGATCTGGTTATCATCAGTTGAGAGAGTGCATGAAGAAGATATTCCAAAGAATTCCTTTAGGACGCGGTATGGACATTTTGAGTTTATGGTTATGCCTTTTGGATTAACCAATGCACCAACGGTTTTTACGGACTTGATGAACCGGGTGTGCCAGCCGTATTTAGACAAGTTTGTCATTGTGTTATTTGATGATATCTTGATCTACTCAAAGTCTAAGGAGGAACATGAGGTTCATTTGAAGTTGGTGTTGGAGCTGTTGAAGAAGGAGAAGTTGTTTGTCAAGTTTTCTAAGTGTGAATTCTGGCTACAAGAAGTTCATTTTCTCGGACACATGGTTAACAGTAATGGAATTTACGTGGACCATAGTAAGATAGAGGCAGTGAAGAATTGGAAGGTACCTAAGACACCATCCGGGATACGATCATTCTTAGGATTGGCATGTTACTACCGACGTATCATCGCAAAAAAAATTTAAGATTGCTAAACCCCTTACTTCACTGACACAGAAGAATCAGAAGTAAGAGTGGGCCAAGGAACAAGAGGAAGCTTTTCAGACGTTAAAGGACAATTTGTGAAATGCACCAATATTGTCATTGCCTGATGGATCCAAAGAGTTTGTAGTTTACTGTGATGCGTCAAAATAAGGACTAGGTTGTGTACTCATGCAAAGAGGCAAGGTAAACTCCTATGCATCACGACAATTAAAGATCCATGAGAAGAATTATTCAACACACGACCTAGAATTGGGAGTAGTAGTGTTTGACCTTAAGACTTGGAGGCATTACTTGTACCGAATGAAGAGTGTCATCTATACGGATCATAAAAGTCTTCAACACATATTCGAACAAAAGGAGTGAAATATGCTCCAACGAAGATGGATTGAATTGTTTAGTGATTTCGACAGTGAGATTCGTTATCATCCGAGAAAGGAGAATGTAGTGGCTGATGTATTAAGTAGAAAGGAGAGAGTGTTGGGATCTGAGATTTTGATGATTACAAAACTAAATATGCAAGATTGAAGAAAGATGAAACAACAAGGACTTAATGTAAAATATTAAGTTAGCTTCCTATGTAAGCTAGGGTTTTCTTGTAACCTCCCTCTATTATATAAAGAGGGTAGGCGTCTGGTTTAGAGAATCCATCGATAGAAAACTAGAGCTCTCCTAATGAGAGTCTAGATAGATAGATAGATAGATAGTATAATCGACTGATGAAAGTCGAATAGCACACCATAGTTAGTTGGTGTAGCCCCAAGTTATAGTTAGGGTAGTAGGGAAACGTTCAATAAAGAAAACCTTGTGATAACTTTGATTGTGTTCTTTATTATTCCGCTGCGTGTTATCAATCATTGTTATTATTATCCTAGATGAGCTAAACGATTCTTAACATGTGGTAT
>BQNB010077578.1:12855-30802 GCA_026074375.1 Tanacetum coccineum | reverse complement strand
TGGAGCACGTTGGTTAAGGCAATGGGTGAGTGTAGCCAAGGTCGTGGGTTCGAGTCCCAGGCCTTGGTTTTACTATTATTTTTTATATATTTTTGAAAAGTTGAAAAGCAAACTTATGGAAAAGCTGAAAACAAAGACTTTTTGTGAAGACAAAAATTTTTAAAAACTGAAAATTAAGCTGGAAAAGGAATGAAAAGCTAGACAGATTACTAAACTACTTATATTTTTGCTTTTTCAAATTTTAAGGACTCAAAAGCTAACAATAAGCTACACTAATGAAACTTTAAGCTATTAATAAACTAATACTAACTTAATAAGCTAAACTTGAAAGAAATAAGCAAAAAGTAACAAGCCATAAGCTAGGAATCAAATTAAGCACTTATGAACACTTTACAACCAAACAGACTTTAAGCCTTCTTTTGACTTAAAATTAAGCTAGCAAATAAGTAATGAAAGAAATAAGACTAGAATTTTCTGAAAGCTTGATTAAAAGACTATATGAAAAAGCTTTTTGAAAGGAATAGTGAAAACAAAAGCTTATTGAAAAAGCTTGTGAAAAACAGACAGAAAACTCAGAAGGTACTGGTTTTGAAAAAGAAGAAAAGTAAATTTTGAGCTTAAATACAGATGATCTAAAGAGCTTTTTCTGAAAAACAACTTTAAACCAATTAACCACTACCCTAGATCTAATTGTATGCTAAATTTCAAATCCTAAGATATAGAATTACTATCTGAATTTTGAGCTAGAAAAAGGACTTTTGACCTTAAAAACTGCTGACGCAGTTGACAATAAAATGATCAAAACTTAAAACCTATAAATGCAGACCTTATGCAGATTACTTCTACTCTATTTAAAACCAAACTAAATATAAATTAAGTAAATGCAAAAGCTAGATCTGAACAAAACTCATTATGCAAGAAGAAATTGACAGATTTAAACCTAAGAACAACTAACTTATGAAAACTTGATTTACCTTAATCTAACTTTTGAAACTAGCTTAAACAAACTTAAATAAGAGATTAAAACCAACAATTAGAAACCAAAGGCCTCTAGCAGTACTAACTTGCAGTTAGTAGTGCTATGCCAAACACCCCTTAAAAATCAGAATACTTATTTTTGCTTATGAAAAACAGATGGCATACTCAATTAACAAATACCAGATGATAAACCTGTTATATCAACCTTAATTAACAATTTTCAATAAGCTAATAAGCCATATTCATTAAGCTAATAACTATGCTAATGTTTTTTGGTTTTTATGATTTTTAAGACACAAAATGAGTAAGACTAAGATCTACACTACAAAAGCTAAAAACAGATAGTCAAACAAGATTAATAAGCATAATGAAACAAAATTAAGCACAAATAAGCTAGAGTTGAGCAGAAAATAAGCAAATGCAACTTATTAAACTAAGATACTTGAATTTAAAAGAAAACTTACAGAAACATTAGCTAAACAAAGGCAATAAGCTCAAGGAGCTATTTCTACAGTTCTAGCTTATCAAATGATAAGCTAGTAAAGTCCTTATGTAACTCATACCATGGCTAGTTCATCATCTAAAAGCCCTCAAAATCCAATAGAGCAAAGGTAATTAACTGATTTTTTAAAGTTTCAGTAAGTAGATTAAAAGCTATTATGAACTTATTTGAGCTTAGAGACTCAAAGAGCTTAAGATGAGCTTGTGAGGAGCTTATGTAACATTAAAAGCTTATTAAACAAAGTTTTAAGTGAATTTGAGAAAAGCAAATACGAATTCTATTAATGAAAAAGTTGAGTACAATTCTGAAAAGGAAATTACATTTAAGCAAACATTAAGCTAAAACATTTTAAATGAAAATTACAAAAGCTAATTTTAATAAGCTAATTTATAAACTACTCCTAGATGTCTCCTTAATGTGAGTGATGAAGGCTTCTATTTATAGGCCTAGATGAAGCTTCTAGGTCCTCAGTCTGTTAGACGCTCCAATCAATCCCTCCCCTTCATTCTTCTCAATCATTGGCTCTCTAATCTTGGCCCTTGGATCATTAAGTGAGCACACGGATTGCCAGCGTGGCAATCCGTGTGTCAGGGCACTTGTGCTTCTTCTACACACATTTTAGTGCAAATCCCACTTGATTGGTGTGTTTTCTCCTTTGCCCGCGTGTCATTCCCTTTTGGGTTTCCACCAATGGGAGCGTTTGGTGATGTGTAACTCTGCCAGCATGTCCTTTGGTGCTTGAATTACTAAGCCACGTATCCAATTTGCATTTGCCCTTTGATTTGACTTGGGGTAAATCGAAGAAGACAGTGAATAGTAACAACAGTTTTTCCTGCGTGAAAACTTATACAAGGGTGCGTTTGATTTAGTTTTGACCCGGGCCTTCTTCGTTTGACTTTGGGCTTATAGAAAGGGTTTGGGCCAAGCAAAGGGATAACAGGTTTTGGATTTGGTTTATATAAGAGTTAACGGGTGTTAACTCTTTATATATTAAAGAGTTAACACCGTTAGGGCTTAGGGATTATTTTTGCAATTTGGTATATTTCAAGGGCTGTTTTGGGGATTTTGGGGTTTTGTCATTTGGTGGTTGACTTTGGTTTACCAAGGGTTGACTTTTGTTGACCTTTGATAGCATTCTCCCGGCTCTTGTATACTCAATTCCGTTCCCGTGTCCGTGTTTGTCCGGTTTTAACCGTTTTCTTGTGATTTTTGCAATATCCGTACCTACACAATCACAAAGACAAAACAAGCAATATACAAGCATTTTAAGCACAATTTTGTCTTTTATGGGACATTTTTGATATAAAAAGGATATGTGTTTTCACACATATCAAAATTCCCCAAACTAAGCGATTGCGTGTCCTCACGCAATATTATATGCTCTATAACCAAACACCTCAAAACTTCCCCAAACTAAATCTTTGAAAAGTAGCAAAGATTTTTTGTGGGGAGAGTTAAGAAGTCACAAGTTATAAAACACCCTATTTTCCATTTTGATAAAACTTTTTTTTATATATATAAACTAAAAATATTTCGACTTTCATTATTTCCATAATTGTTAGGGATCATAGAACAAGATGCATTTCGATCCGAGAATGCCCCAAAAAGGATAAATTCATCGTCCCCGATTTTTCACTTATCCAAACCAAGCTTAAAACGAAATCACAGCTAAATATCAGAAAAGATGCCACATACTCGACACTGACACCTGCTATACAATACTCAAAACTAACATAGTGGCAACTTGTAACCTTATCACTCCCGACAAATATTATATCTTAAGAGAGGGCTATTGTTGAATTTCAACCATAGGATCAAACGTTTGAAACATACTATGCTTCCAATCCAAGAATAATGAGTTTGAAGGCGAGATCATCCCCATGTTACGATTTCGTCTCGGCACAACCCCAACCTACGCTAAGTGACCAGGCTTTTGACACCCCACAGAGACTAGTATCGGGACTCACGGACCTTAGGTTTCAAAAACTCTCAGGTTTCCCGATTTATTCATAGCTTATAAAATAGAATAGTCAAAGTTAAAAAGCATATTTGAATTTAACAAAAAGAAATCTATTTATTAATTTAAATTTAATTATTAAACATTTATGCAATTGTCACCCTCGACCTTTTAGAAGGCTGCAACATCGGTTGTGAGCCGGCAAGATGCAGCAAACTTTTATCAGTCTCGGATTTTTATTCTTACTATGGGCTTTCTTTAGAAGACTACCACATCGGTTGTGAGCCGGCAAGAGGTAGTAAACTTTTATCAACCCACAGCTTTTATTATTATTATTATATTTTTATTTTTCATTTTTTTTATATTTATTATTTTTTAGAGAAGACTTTTTTTTTGAAAAATTCAAGTATAAGTTTGAACTAAGACTAAATTTTTTGCTATATATTACATAAAAATTGTTGATTTAAGTTTAATCTCCAAAAACAGCACGTATATTAATCTGGTTAAGAGCTTATGGGAGAAAAAGCACAGTTAATACATGAGCTCTTAAGAGTTCCACTACCATGTTTTTAGCATCCACTCATACTTTACTCATACTTAACTCTATCATTTTTCGTTCTTCGCGAAAATCGCGAACGCTTAGCCTAAAAGTTAAGGAACAAGCTAGAGCTCAACACGCTCGATCGGGTCAAAATTTACTCTTATTCTACCCAGCAAGAAAGTCAAAATTGTGACAAAAACACTTATTTTATTTTTGAAAATTTTAAAATTTTTCATATTTTTGAAAATTTTGGTGGGAAAACGGGGTACGTGAGAACAACAGGTAAAAGTAGGTAAGATCATATCGAAGATATACTACCCCATACTAAAATCAAACATTGTCCTCAATGTTTCCTAGCCTAAGACTTAAAAACCCCATACTAGAACTCAAAAAGGTCGAATGCATAACTCAAGCCTGAAGAAAGTATCACAAAAATCTCTAGCCGTTTATAAAGTGTGCTAAAAGATAAATGTTAGACGATAATAATCCTTAGGATATCGGATTTCCCCAAACTAATGGCAAGCAAAGGCTAGGAAGCTCGAGTGGACCGGGACAAAACACCGAACACGAGAGTCTTCAGAAAATTTGGGTGAATCCTGCAAACAATCACAAGTACAAACACAACAAGAATCGGAAGAGTACAAGCCTCCTCACATCACAATAGAAATAAGAAAGAAAATAGAAGATGGATAAGCATGGGGTGCCTCCCACGAAGCGCTTTGTTTTTGGTAACCGAGTCACATAGCTTGACTCGATCCCCGAATTCATTCGTCCTTGGAGAGAGTAAATGGAAGAGAAAATCTCAATCGGGCTTTCATTAATGTTTGGACAAACATTAAAGCACATGAAAGTTCCATCCCGATGAGAGGCCACCGGCTCTAAGTGGAGATGCCGGGATCAAAAATGGTGTCCTCATTTTTGGTGGAGGAAAGTAAGGGAGAAACCTCAGGGTAGGTGAGATATGGAAGAAAAATCCAATTGACAAATGTAAAGGAATTGTCAACTTCAACATTAATCTCAACTCCCCATAGGTTAAAACATTCATCTTTATTAAGCTCATCAACATTGTTTATCACGGGCACATCGGGCTCCCTGTCGAAGGTTAAACGCTCATATTCAGAAATAGGATCATCGTTAAGCAAATTGTTAATAATATCCTCTTCCGAGTCAAAATCACTTTCAATACCTGGTGGTATCGAATCAACCGGTTCGGAAAATATATCGATCTCTTCCCTATTAGGGTCACTATCCTCAATGAGGGTAGTAGATGTGGGAAGAGACTCGATGATTGTATGAAAATTTTCTGGTGACTGGGAAAATGAATTACCGCATAGCAACGACATTCGATTGAAATAATCATCGTGCTCTCTAACAATTCCTGAAGGAATTGTGATAAGTTCGCCCGATGAACTCATGGTGAAGTGGATCACTCTTGGGAGAAAAAGTTATCAAAGGTTCATTCTCTGGTTCATTCCTAAGTTGTTGTGGTTCATGATCGAAAAACACTTCGGGATAAAGATTATAGGTAGTATCATCACTAAGCAAACTCTCAAGATAGGTTAAGGCTTCGGTGTCATGAGCTTAGTGCAATAATAAATGTTTTGGACTTCTGAATGTGTTTCAGAGTCTACTATTACGACAAGTCTCAGCAGCCAACCCCCTTGTCTTCGGTTCGTTGGTTTAAAGTTGGTTTTCAGTTGGAATTGTCTTGTTCGGAGTTCTGGAGTTTGGTCGTCTTGGGTTGAGTATAAGCGTATTTGGGTTCGTTTGTTGTTTCGAGCCACACCACACCCATCTTTGTGAGTTAACGTCGCTCGCTTTTTTTTTCCATTATAAATGTCGACACTTTTCGCATTTACGTCCTTTTAGTTGTGCTTGAGACTTGTACCCTTATTGTGTCATTACTGTTGTTGAACAACATGAACACAAAACTTTATATCTGTTAAGCTGTAAGTGGGTTTTTGGGACATGGTATTGAGTCATTATAAGGAAGCATGATAGGCCCTAAACACAGTAAAGATATGTACTTGTGCAAGCCTTAGCCAACTTGCATAATACAGAAAATAAAACACGCACCTATGGAGGTATGTTTTGGAAATACACAAAAACAAACATATTAGTTGATTTTTTAAGTTCTATTGGGCTCTTAATATTAATACATGATAATATGAGATAGAAATAGGCCATTTTAAATCCAAGAAGTTGTGTTGTTTGTTGTTACTCGGAAGAGTGAGTAAAATGTGGCACTTACATGTTTGTAAAAGGCTAACCAAATGGGTCACATAGGACTAATTTGAGCCATGAAAATTGTTTATGAATAGGTTATTCACTTAGTCCCTAAATAGACACTTCGAAGTTCACCATACAACGTTGAATGGTCGAATTTGTTTAAGTAACGAGAAGCATTTGTATTTTTAAAACATAAAACAAAGCTGGTTTTCATAGAAGTTGGATGGAAAGAGCCCGACAATCGTATCTTTCACAAATCAATGTTTTTAAATATAAAACTAAAATTTAATAACACATTGCTTAGTATTCGAACGCACAACTTTACTTAATTATTTACACCCTTTAGAGACCATAAACCAGGTGTTGTTCGAACTTAAATTTTGATGTTTATACAGTTTCTAAATGCCGATATCGTTAATTCACTCGATTATATTTAGAAAGTCATGACCCGTTAAAGTTGACTATTATTCATGAATATCAATATTTTTCACAAGTGTTAATATTTTCAAAATCGAGCACCATGATTAGGAAGGATTTGCATACTATTTGTCTTATGTCTATATTTAGTAAAGTATTATTATTGTTATTTTGGTGGGATAGAGTTTGCGTTTCGCGTACATCGTTTTCGTGCCCACATCGTACTTGTCATTATTTGCTTATTTTCTTCGAGGGGACGTTATCATAGCCCCCATGTTTTACTTATTTTTAATATGTTTTGGGTGGAGAACATGTTTGTTACAAATTCACTTACGTGTTTGATTTAAACTCGTTACGTGTTCATTTACAACTCGTTTGCATACATGTTTACAAACGCATTTACTTGGTTGATTTCAATACTCATTTACATATCTCGCGATTGAGATACAATACATGTTTTCATTTATGGACGCAACAACTTTAGTTTCCACTCATATGATTACGGATTAGCTTAGGTTGCATGAACTGTAAATCACTTGGAGGGTGAGCGCGAATGTTATGAAATAGATCTATTCGGGATTGACAATCCCGTTCGAGTGATTAGCTATCACCGGGAACGAACGTTATAGCATGTCGAAACACGATTGGTTGAGTCATCAGGGCCAACAATTGCATACACATGAATATTTTCATAAATGCCCGGGTGTTCTTGGAGGGAACACCTACGATGGGTACATATTATTTTCATAAATGCCCGGGGTTCTTGGAGGGAAACACTACGATGGTACACTCTTATGTGCTTGAATAAAGTGGCATACATACAAGTGTACGTCTACTGTTTACATGAACTTAGATTATGGTAATAATGGTGTTTATACACACATTGAACATTTAGTTGCCTGCGAATATAAAGTGGCAATTCATATTTGGACAATTGCGGTTCAAATTTTCATACGTCTATTTTTTGTGATATTTGAGGATTGGGAAACGGTCACGCATAATTTATGAACGTTGGTTCACTTTTGTATTACAAATACATATGAATCACCAAATTATGTTG
Organism: Tanacetum coccineum; assembly: GCA_026074375.1. Lineage (NCBI taxonomy): Eukaryota > Viridiplantae > Streptophyta > Magnoliopsida > Asterales > Asteraceae > Tanacetum > Tanacetum coccineum. Next base: position 23,118 of record BQNB010077578.1, on the reverse strand, counting down.
ACGTTTTAAGCATGTTTTCTCAGGTGAATTAGATGCTCGGATTTATTGATGTGCATTGGAGTCTACTACATTCAAATGATCAAATCTCGTTGTATGGTTTTCAAGCTTTTCATTGTGATGCAATTATGGGATAAACGTTATATCAATTTTAAGAAAATCAACGAGATTACTTTTCAAACGACACACTTAGAGGTCGTTCTCTTGTATCTAGCGCTGTGTATTATGAAGTGACGCCCCTGGACGCATTTCCGATGCGACATGATTTTGGGGGTGTTACAAAAACACTTATTTTATTTTTTAAAATTTTAAAATTTTTCATATTTTTGAAAATTTTGGTGGGACAACGAGGTACGTGAGAACAACGGGCAAGAATAGGCAAGATCATATCGAAGATATACTACCCCATACTAAAATTAAACATTGTCCTTAATGTTTCCTAGCCTAAGACTTAAAAACCCCATACTAAAACTCAAAAAGTCTAATGCATAACTCAAGCCTGAAGAAAGTATCACAAAAATCTCTAGCCGTTTATTAAGTGTGCTAAAAGATAAATGTTAGTCGATAAAAATCTTTAGGATATCGGATTTCCCCAAACTAATTGCAAGCAAAGGCTAGAAAGCTCGAGTGGACCAGGACAAAACACCGAACACGAGAGTCTTCAGAAAATTTTGGGTCAATCCTGCAAACAAGCACAAGTACAAACACAACAAGAATCGGAAGAGTACAAGCCTCCTCACATCACAATAGAAATAAGAAATAAAATTGAAAATAGATAAGCATGGGGTGCCTCCCACGAAGCGCTTTATTTTTGGTAACCGAGTCACATAGCTTGACTCGATCCCGAATTCATTCGTCCTTGGAGAGAGTGTGGAGATCTTGGATTACCTTGGGTGGTAAGTCCCCTCCGAAGTAATGCTTCACACGATGACCATTCACCTTAAAGTTTGGACCATCGGGTTGAGATAACTCAATGGTTCCGTATGGAAAAACTTTGGTGATGGTGAAAGGTCCTGACCAACGAGTTTTAAGCTTTCCTGAGAATATCTTTAGACGAGAGTTGAAGAGTAAAACTCGATCACCAACATTGAAAATGCGGTTTTTGATCTTTGAGTCGTGAAGCTTCTTCGTCCTCTCTTTATAAATCAAAGAATTCTCGTAAGCTTGATCACGAAGCTCATTAAGTTCATTCAGTTGAAGCTTCCGGTGATCACCCGCGATTTTAAGATTGAAGTTAGCATGTTTCAAAGCCCAGTATGCTTTATGCTCTAACTCAATTGGTAAATGGCAAGACTTTCCATAAACAAGCTTGTAAGGCGTACAACCAATCGGTGTCTTAAAAGCAGTACGAAATGCCCACAAAGCTTCATCTAATTTGTCAGACCATGAGGCACGGTTTTCTCCAACCGTCCTTTCTAGAATACGTTTCAAACTGCGATTGGACACCTCCACTTGACCGCTCGTTTGAGGGTGATAAGCGGTAGCTAGACGATGAGTGACCCCATACTTAGACATTACTTTAGCAAATTGATCGTTACAAAAATGGGTCCCACGATCGCTTATAATAGCTCTAGGTGTTCCAAATCGGGCAAATAGAGATTTTAAAAACTTCACTAAAAAACTCTTTTTTTTTTTTTTTTTTTTTTTTTTTTTTTATTTTTTTTTTTTTATTTTTTATATAATTTTTTTTTTTTTTATTTTCTTTTTTTTTTTTTTTTTTTTTTTTTTTTTTTTTTTTTTTTTTTTTTTTTTTTTTTTTTATAGCATTATTCGTGGATGGCCTTTGCTTCAACCCATTTCAAAAGTAATCAAAAGTACGAGATGTATTTATTTCTCTTGAAGATGGAAATGTCCATAAAATCAATACCCCATACATCGAAGATTTCACAAACTTGGATAGCGTTTTGAGGCATCTCATCTCGTTGTGAAATTTTGCCTTGTCTTTGACACGTATCACAAGATTTGATCATAGTATGGGCATCTCGATATATGGTAGGCCAAAAGAAACCGGCATCAAATACTTTTCGAGCGGTGAGATTGGCACTATGATGGCCCCCGGTGGGTACTTCATGACAAGCTTTGAGGATCTCAAGAGCTTATTGCCCATGCACACATCGTCGAATGATTTGATCTGCACAAGTACGAAAAAGACAGGGATCGTCTCAGAAATAATGTTTAACATCCTTAAAAAACTTCCTCTTTTGTTGAGTTGACATTCCTTTGATTATACAATTCCCGCATGTAAAAAAAAAATAAAAAAATACTTTTTAAATTTTTTTATATTTTAAACCCCCCCCCCCCCCAAAAAAAAAAAAAAAAAAATTCTTTTCTATTAAAAATTTTTTTTCTTAAAAATTTTTTTTTTAAAAAATTTTTTAAAAATTTGCTAGTCTGCAAACATGGGGTACTTTCACTAGAAATATACTCAAGAGTTTTTAAAGAAAATTGTTCATTTATGTCTTTGTTTTCTAAAATCCATATGAGGATTTCAAGTCTCGATAAATGAGCTGCCACAGGTTCTCACTTCCTTTTTTATCAAGGATGGGTGGATATCAAATTTTATAGAGAAGAACCTCCGGACAACCTTGGCTTAGCGTTCTTGGTTGCGTTCTATAAGGTTACTTTAATCCGAGTGATCGTATACACTATGCTTTTTGATAAGACAAGATATGGCCGAAAACTTTTCAAAAGCTTACACACGGGCAGCATTGCTTTTCTGTGGTAGTGTAATGAATTTGAGTTCTCTATCAAGTTTGCTAGCATTTGTATAGGCGGAAATTTGCTTTATCTTTCGTTGTCCTAAAACGCACCAATCGCGAAATCACTTGCATCCACATGAGTTCGAAAGTAGGTTCCATCCGGAGACAACTAAGATTAGAGCTTCGGTATGCTTCTTTTTAAGAGTCTGAAAAGCCATCATTATAACTCTTAGAAAACCACAAACGGTGTTTCTTCTATGAAGGTGAGTCATTGGTCTAGCAATCTTAGAAAAGTCTTGGATAAATCGTTAGTAAAACCTGCATGACCTAAGAAACTCCTAACACCTTTTACAGTAGTCGGGTGAGGGAGCTTAGCGATAACATCGACTTTAGCACGATCAACCTCAATTCCCGACTTTGAAATTTTATGCCCTAGTACAATTCCTTCTACAATTTAAAGTGGCAATTCTCCAATTAAGAACTAAATTATGTCTTCACACGATTTAGCATCTTTTCTAAATTGGAGAGCATGACAACTATCCCCAAAAAACTGAGAAGTCATCCATAAACACTTCCATGGCTCTTCGATCAGATCAGTTTGGAATTTGGCCATCATACACCGTTGAAAGTACTGGGAGCAAATTACACATAGCCATATGGCATGCGAACGGTACGCGAAAGTTCCATACGAACATGTGAAAGTAGTTTTCTCCTGGTTTTGGGGATCTATTGGTATTTGGAAATACCCTGAAAATCCATCTAGAAAACAATAAAATTCATTCCCGGCTAATCTTTCTATCATTTGATCCATAAACGGTAATGGAAAATGATCTTTTTAGTCGCTTCATTTAATTTCCTATAGTCGATACAAACTCTCCACCCGGTAACTAAAAGGACTAAACGTGTATAAATTTTAAACTATGTAAAACTATAACGAAAAAGACCCCAGGGCGCGATGGTAGTGAGGTGTGTGTTGTGTGCTATAAAAGGGTTGAGGGTGTTGAGGTCGGGGGTTCGAGTCTTGCTCACCCCCGATTTCCACCTTCCCCTTTTTTTTATTTTTTGGAAAACTTATAAAATCAAAGTTATTAAGCACCTAAAAATAAGCAATTTTTATAAAAGAAACTATTTTTGAAACTTAAGGAATAAGCTAGAAAACAGCTTAAAAGACAGAAAAATATAAAACTTTCTTTTTTAGCTTTTATATGAAACTTAAGAACTTGACATCATGAAATAAGCTAAACCTAAGACTTAATAAGCTACTCTTACACTAAACCTAACCTAAATAGCTAACCTAACTTAGAAACAAGCATAGAATCAAAAACAATAAGCTGAAAATCACAATAAGCTCTTTTGAAAACTTAGAAACCAAACAGTACCTAAGGCGGACTTTGAACTTAATTTTAAGCACTAAAATGGATCTTTACAACTAAGAGCTTAACAATTCTTAAAGTACAGCTAAAAATCTACTTAAAACAATAAGCAAAACACATTTTGAAATCTAATTAAGCAACTAAAAAGTACTAGGAAAAAGCTACAGGCTACTGACTTGGTGTTTTTGGTTTTAATGAAAAAAAACTAAGTTAAGCAACAAGCTGACTTAATAAGCTAAGAACTAATTTAAACTAACCTAATAAGCTAATTTAAGAACAAATTAAACAAAAGTTTAAGAAAATAAGCTATAAAAACTAAAATAAGCACTTGACAAAACTTGAGACCCAAATAGTCCCTACAGGGATTGTTGAGCTTATTTTTTAATAAGCTCTTGGATCCTTGTGGGGAAATAGCTTATGCAAGCTTATACTACAACTAATAAGCTTTCAAAATCAACTTTTGAAACAAGGTTTAAAACTCAATTGCTTATTACAAAAGCAGACAGAAAAGACAGCATTTGCTGAATTTGGTTTTTGAAATGAAAAAAAAAACAAATTGCTGATTTTAAAAGCTAAAACAGATAAGCTATTTGGCTTAACTTTAAAAGCAAATTGAAATCTTTAAACTATGAGCCTAAACCTATTTGTAAACACAAAAATCTAATCCTAACTATTAGATCTACCCTCTGATTATTGATCATGAAAACAACACTTTTTCCTTTTGTCTAACCAGGTGCAGTATACAAGTTTATGACCAAAGTTTTAAACCAAACATAAATCTTAGGACAAAATAGGCATGAGCATTTACTAAATTGATTTGAATCTAGAAATACAAATGACCCTTAACAGATTTAGTCTAATATTAACCTAACTTATGAAAAACTAATTATTCATATCCCAGCTAATGAATTTAGCACAAACAGATTAAAATGAAAGATCAAAACCAAAATCTTAAGACCAAATGGTCTCAAGCAGTACTAACTTATGGTTAGTACTGCTAAGCCAAACACCCCATTAATTTTATGAAAATCCATTTAAGCTTATGAGATTTAAATCTATTGGTTAAAACTTGTATACCAGATAATGACCAGATTATTACATCCTTAATAAGCATAAAACTATAAGCAAATAAGCCAGAAATAAAGAAGTAAGAACTATGCTAATATTTTTGAGTTTTTGACAGTTTTATGAATTAAACTAAGAAATCTAAGATCTATGCTACAAAACTTAAAAATAGATATTCAAACATATTTAATAAGCACAAATAGACAGAACTAAACACAAATAAGCTAGACTATAAGCATATGCAAAATCAAAGCTAAGATACTTGAAAATTAAAGAAAACTTACTGAAACCTTAGCTAAACAAAGGCAATAAGCTCAAGGAGCTATTTCTACAGCTCTAGCTTATCAAATGATAAGCTAGTAAAGTCCTTATGAACTCATCCATGGCTAGTTCATCATCTAAAAGCTCAAAATCCAATAGGCAAATGTAATTAACTGATTTTTATAGTTTAAGTAGATTAAATGCTTATTATGAGCTTAATTTGAGCTTAGAGACTCAAAGAGCTTAAGATAAGCTTGTGAGGAGCTTATGTAACATTAAAAGCTTATTAAATAAAGTTTTAAGTGAATGTGAGAAAACCAAATACGAATTCTATTAATGAAAAAGTTAAGTACAATTCTAAAAAGGAAATTACATTTAAGCAAACATTAAGCTAAAACATTTTAAAAGAAAATTACAAAAGCTAATTTTAATAAGCTAATTTATAAACTACTCCTCCATCTCCCTTGTGAGAGAGGCTTTGCTTCTATTTATACTAGTTGAGAGAAGCTTCTAGGACTCAAATTCAGTTAGACGCTCCCCTTAATCCACACCCTTGATGTATGCCAATCATTAGATCTTCATTTTTAGCCCTTGGATCGTTTTGATGAGCACACGAATTGCCAGCGTGGTAATCCGTGATTTGACCCTTTGTGCTTCTTTTGCAAAGGAATTAGTGTAAAAATCCCATCCTTGTGTGCTTTCTTTTCTTCTACGTGGCATTCCCCTTGAGGTGTCTTGACCAATGAGAGCGTTTGATGACGTATAGCTTTGCCATATCATTGTTTGTCACTTGAATTAACTAGCCATGTAGCCAATTTGCATTTACCCTTTGTTTTGACGCAGGTAAATATTGAAGAAGATAATGAACAGTAACAACCTTTTTTCTCGCTTATTTCTTGATAAGGGTGTGTTTGACTTCTTTTTGACCCGGGCTCATATTCGTTTAACTTTTGGGCTTTTTTAAGAACTTTGGGCCAGGAAATGTGTTTTGGGCTTGGGCAAGGGTAACAGGGATTGGTTTTTTGGGTTTTATAAGTAGGATAACGACCGTTAGTCTTATGTTGATAAAGGACTAACGATGTTAGGGTTTAAGGGTTTATTTTGTGATTTGATTTAACTTTAAGGGTTTTTATGGTGTTTTGGGAGTTTTGTCATTTAGTGGTTGACCTTTGATAGCATTTTCTCGGCTCTTTGTGTGCTCTTCCATTCCCGTGTCCGTACCTACACAATCACAGAGACAAAACAAACAATATACAAGTATTTTAAGCACAGTTTTGTCTTTTATGGGACATTTTTGATATAAAGAGGATATGTGTTTTCACACATATCAATTAGCCATAATCACCAGTCGTGCATGGGTTCCATTACAATATAAGCCACTACAACCCAACGCACATGACCCATGACCCATGTTAATTACCAATTGTCACCAGTCATGGATGTGTCGTAACATGACACTCTAAGCGCAACTACAACCCAATGCATATGACCCTATTGATGTCAAATACCCATTAATGAATGTGACTAGTGATATCCTAATGACCCATGACCCATATGAATTAGCCATAATCACCGGTCATGCATGGGTTCCATTACAATATAAGCCACTACAACCCCATGCATATGACCCATATGATGTCAAATACCCATTAATGAATGTGACCAGTGATATCCTAATGCACATGACCCATGATCGACCCATATGAATAATTAGCCATAATCACCGGTCGTGCATGGGTTCCATTACAATATAAGCCACTACAACCCAATGCACATGACCCATAACCCATGTTAATTACCAATTGTCACCAGTCATGGATGTGTCGTAACATGACACTCTAAGCGCAACTACAACCCAATGCATATGACCCATATGATGTCAAATACCCATTAATGAATGTGACCAGTGATATCCTAATGCACATGACCCATGATCGACCCATATGAATAATTAGCCATAATCACCGGTCGTGCATGGGTTCCATTACAATATAAGCCACTACAACCCAATGCACATGACCCATGACCCATGTTAATTACCAATTGTCACCAGTCGTGATGTGTCGTAACATGACACTCTAAGCAACTACAACCCTATATTAAACTAAACAAAATAAAGTCTAATAACAAAATATAATAAAACCACATAATCGACACTTTTCATAAACCTAACACCAAGTTTTCAACTCATGATGATGACGCAAAGCAAGATGAAGAAGTAAATAAGGAAGATAGCTTTGATCCTAAGGTTCAAACACCTTCTCATGATGAATCAACAGATGATGATAACAGTGATGAAGAAGTTCAAGGAACAAATACTGAGGAAGAAGAGATGGTTGAAGAGGCGACACATGAAGAGGACGAAGCAAATGAGCTATACAGGGACGTGAACGTTAATCTGGAGGGAAGAGACACTGTGATGACGGATGCTCCATTGCCTAATGTTCAAGCAACTCAGGAAACAGAAGATACTCATGTGATACTCACTGCTCCGATCAATCCTGAAGGTCAACAGCAGAGTTCTTCTGTGTCATCTGGCTTCGTGTCTAACATGCTCAACCCCAGACTAGATACAGGTATTGACTCAATATTTAACACTGAGGCAACTTCACTGGTAGATGTTCCGGTCACAACTATTGTTGAGCCACCTCTTGTGTTTGCAACAACTCTTCCTCCACCACCCACTCCTCTCATCACACATATGCAACAAACACCATTTCCCATACCAACAACAGCTCCAAGTACTTCTCTTCAAGACCTTCTAAACTTTGGTTCTTTATTTGGGTTTGACCATAGACTTAAAACTTTGGAAACCAACTTCTCTGAGTTCAAGCAAACGAACCAATTTGCTGAAGCAGTTTCTTCCATTCTCGACATTGTTGATGCATACCTTACAAACAAGATGAATAACGTTGTCAAAATAGCTGTTCAATTACAATCAGACATACTCAGATATGAAGCCCAAGCCGAAAATGAAAACTTTCTCAATAAACTTGATGACAACATAAAGAAAATAATTAAGGAACGAGTCAAAGAACAAGTCTCCAAGATTTTGAATAAAATTGAAAAGACAGTAAACGAACAACTCGAAGCTGAGGTTATGACTCGTTCATCCACTGAATCCAAGACATTTCTTACTATAGCTGCCAACCTATCTGAATTAGAGCTAAAGAAAATTCTCATTGAAAAGATGGAGAGCAATAAGTCAATCAACATATCTAATGAACAAAAGAATCTCTACAAGGCATTGGTTGAAGCTTACGGAAGTGACAAGCTCATTCTTGACACTTATGGTGACACTGTCTCGTTTAAACGACGCAGAGATGATAAGGATAAAGATGAAAAACCCTCCGCTGGATCAAACCGGGGGTCCAAGAGAAGACGAGCTGGAAAAGAACCAGAGTCAACCAATGCTCCAAAGGAAAAGACATCCAAGACAACTGGCAAGTCAACTGATGGGTCTAAATCTCAACACAAGTCTGCTGGCGAGTCTGCTCATACAGAGGAGCCAATGCACACCGAAAAGGATTTAGAAGAACTCGCACATCAGGAGTTTGATATAGGAGCCACTGAAGAACAATCTGATGAAGAGATATCTCAGCATCCTGATTGGTTTCAAAAACCAACCAAGATTCCTTCTCTCGATCGTGATTGGAACAAGACTTTGCCTGCTACTCATGGTCCTGTTCAACCCTGGCTAAGCACTTTGGCCCAGATGGAAGATCCACGCGAGCCAATTAATGAGCTGATGGACACTCCTCTTGACTTCTCAGCATTCGTGATGAACTGGCTTAAAGTTGACTTCTTAACATTTGAGTTGATGAAAGGATCATGCAAGAGCCTGGTGGAGCTCGGATATCTCTTTGAAGAAGTCTACAAGGCAACAATTGATCAATTAGACTGGAACAACCCTGAAGGTCAGCAATATCCACATGATTTGCGAAATCCACTACCATTGATACCTAATTCTCGAGGTCGCCGTGTCATACCTTTTGATCACTTCATCAACAACGACCTTGCATATCTAAGTGGTGGTGTCTCAAGCCGAACTTATGCAACTTCAGTGACAAAGATAAAGGCTGCAAATTATAAACACATCAAATGGATTGAAGACTTCATCCCAAACTCAATGTGGAGTCAAGTGCCAAGTGTCTACGACAAACATACATTATAGGGCATCTCTTACTGGGGGCGAAAACGTCAATAATTATATGGATTTGCAGTAAACAGGGAATCTGCTCGTGATGTCTACTCCAAACACAGAATCCTTGCTGTTACAAAGCTTAAGATTGTCGAATGGCATAATTACAAACATTTAGATTGAATCGCTGTTCGTAGAAATGATGACAAGCTGTACACATTCAAAGAAGGCGACTACAACAGACTTCGCCTTCAAGATATAGAAGATATGCTGCTTCTTCTTGTTCAAGGCAAGCTGACAAATCTCAACGTTGAGGAACGTCTTGCTTTGGGTGTCTTACTGCAAATGTTTACAAGAAGCGTTATCCTCAGAAGGCGTGTGGAAGATCTTCATTTAGGTGTTGAAAGTTATCAAAAAAAGCTCAACCTCACAAGGCCGAACACTTACAGATTAGATCTCAAACAAAAGACACCATATACAGTATACTCCAATTCTTAAGGTTTCATATACCAAGATAAAGACAAGAAAAACAGGTTGATGCGTACTGATGAACTACACAAGTTTAGTGACGGTACACTCAACGATGTTCGGTCTGATCTTGATGATATTCTGAAGCGAATCCGGATGGAGTATGTAACATTTCTCATTTTCAGGTTATTTTCAACTTTAATAAATTCCATTATTTATTTTTAGAGTTTTACGCGTTCGCTTTTAATTATTATCTTAT
>BQNB010077577.1:8747-30802 GCA_026074375.1 Tanacetum coccineum | reverse complement strand
TGGTATGAGATGTTTGACTCCAGTAGAACTGGAGGTTCTAACAAACGAATTTGCTTGATAACCCATTAAACATCGACTTGTACATATTTTTAAGAAAAGAAAAATACAAAAATATAAAATTTCAAAAAGAAAATACAAAATCAAAAAAAATATTATTCTCGACATGTCTCTTGGAATCGATAACATTTACGTACCTAGAAATGTTGATTAACATCGACACGGGTGTGTAAATGAAGTTCGAGAAAGAGTTCAAATGCTTTCAAAACATGTCATTTCTAATTTTTCTTTATGACTTGTAATCGCTCTCAGATTGCAACTCGGACCCGAACGAAAAAAGAGAGTGTACGCATGAGTGCGCTTATCCTTAGCATTAGAAGAGAAGTCTTCTAACATGATGTTTTTCAAAATGTTGAATATAATTTTTCAAGAATTTCTCAATGACAATTCAAAATCTTTCAAAATTGTGTGTTTAACACTCCATCCCTCATAAAGTTTTACAAGACAATTCTTCTATATTTGGTGTCATTTTCAAAATGAGTCAATATTTAAGGGGGGGGTTTCAAAAAACAAAGTTTTAATGCTGTTGGATACATCATCACATGACAATTCTTATGTATTCAACACATTATAGAAAATATCTTAATAACAAATCAGTAATAATAATGACTATTCAATAGATTGTATGTTATAAGATGATCCAGTGGTTGAGCATAATTTTTTAAGAATTCTTCAATGACAATTCATAATCTTTCAAAATCGTGTGCTCAACAATGCTAACCCTCAATTTTATATTCATTTTACAACTTGGTATCATTTTGTTTTTGGTTTCAAACATATGTAAAATTGAAGGGGGGCAAGTTAAAGTTCCACATCATTCATGTTAATAATCGTTTCTCCCCATGGGATTTTCAAGACAAATTTTAATCACATGGTATTTCAAAGACTAAAAGATTTAGTATTTAAAATAAGGGGAGAAATGTAATTAAAATGTGATCTAGAAAATAATAAGTGATCTAAAGACTCAAGTGTGAAAAGTGCTTTCTACTTTTACTCACATGTGCGAAACATTTTCGATTATCAATGTGCGTGTGAAAGGGGAGTTTTTCCAAAAAGTTAAAACTTTCAAAGTGTTAAACGTTTTGATATTATATCAAACACTTTGATTGATTTTCAAGGTTTTATGGTTACGATTAATTACCCAACAACCTATTAATTTCATGACGATTATGAAGTCATAAGGTGGTTAGGTTAGGTACTAGTCCTATGATCCAACCAGAACCATATGGATCTACCCAAGGACAATCTATAGTTAGAAATAGCAGTCCTTAGGTATGATTGGAGATGAATGAGTATAAGGGAATAATGTCAACTAAGATTGAGCTAGCACTGGAACAATCACAACAAGGTGTTAGTAATGACGTCTTGGTAATCATTAAAGGGGGTGAAGAATGAAAAAGAAATGTATGGATAAAGGGTATAAAAAAAGAAGCCCTCTACACACCTTAGGCAGAAACCGGGTTAATACGTATGCTATCAGTCTTTACAAAGATGAATTCTGGTATTGAAGAATGACATCATAGACCCAGTGATGCAATGCACAACCCTTCCCAGCCATTCGAGTTTCTCTCAATAGAAACTTCTCTCATTTGTCACGAAGATACACCGACTTCTATTAACTTTCTCACTCCGAGTTAGTTGATATTGAATAGGTGGCAGACTGCTCCAGCCTCCGAGTACTAAAACCAAAACGCACTAATCGAGTCTATAGCCAAGAGATCAATATAATAAATCTCATTAGGACACATTACATGACAAACACTTGTTGAACATCATCAAGTTCACAAGCTATTAACAAGAGTCCTATGCATTATCCTTGTGATTTTGCCAGAACATCCGAGTGATACTTATGTATTCACAGTGAAGATGTAAATCCTGCTTGAGCCAACATCAAACAAGCTCTTGGTAGGTGACTTGCGAGATTCTATATGAATCAAACTTGTGTCAACTGGAAAGAAACAATGGTGCGATTCTATGTGAATCAAACTTGTTCCAGTAAATGAATTGACGGTTTAATCAGAAAGATAGTAACTATCTGATTCACTCTTACAGTGTTGTCTGCTTTGAGACGTTCCGGTAATGAGAATAAGCAAGCATGGTAAATCTAATACATTTGTGTTAGAGATCCTACGCTTTGAGCTGGAAACCCTGTCAAGGAGATTCTTTGAATCTACCTGATTACAGGTATAGTATTTATACTATAAAACGAGGATCCGGAGGTTAATGCAACCGAACTCAAGATGAATGAAAAAGCCAAATTTATCTTTTATTGCTAACTATTTTATTTCAGGATTAGACGATGGTGTTGCAGCCTCATTCCAGCAGAGTCTAATTCATTACCACATGCTCATACTCAAACTACAAAGACATACTATTGGCATCAAGATTCAAGAATCAAGAAAGCTCAAGTATTAAAGACAAAGACTTTCGCAAACTCTTATATACAAGATCTTCCTCTAAGATATCAAGTCTATCAAGGGAGATTGTTAGCAAGCTTTCAAGACGATGCAAAGTATGAGCATGTTGGTCAAGATACAAGATCGCAAGGTGGCAAAGACGATCAAGACAAACAAGGAAAAGATTTAAAGATCTTGGAACAAAAGACAAAGTCGAACGACAATGACAAAGGCTCAAGATCAAAGATCACACAGTATGAAGGAACAAGCCTACAACGAAGACATAGACCAAGATCACAAGAGCTTAACGACAAAAGCAATCTTATTGATCTCATGAAGGAATGTCACAATGAACTCACTTCGAGGGAGATTGTTAGCCTTAAAATATTGATTCAAACAAGAAGTTCGTTCATTAGGTATATTAGGTCTCGGTCATTTATCTCATTTATGTTGTAGTAGGCTAGAAGGGTAAACGGGATCATAAACATAATCTAATATTATACTAGTTCTGGACTAAGGTCCATTGTAATCCCGAGCCTGACCCAAGTAAACATTAAACCCGGCCCATGGCAAAAGCCCATCCGGCCACAAGGGTATAAATACCCCTCTCCAAGTGTGGAGAGGGTGTTGGTTCTTATTTGTAACACACACATTAGAAATCAACCATTCTCTTTTCTTTTCTTACTTTCTCTCTATAAACTTCTCTCTAATACGCCGTATTGGGAATTGGTCAAATGCGTTTTCTTGTGAAGTCTTGGCGCAGATACGCCGTATCTCTTAAGTTGGATACGGTGTATTGGTGAAATTTTAGCAATCTTCAAATGTCTTCGTTTTAGCTCTAAATTATGCGTCTTTTAGCTTGTCTTCACAAAACACTCTTGAATTACTGCATTTATCAACTTTAAAGCAATTAATTACCAAATAATGCAATAATTATATAAAAGTGGGCAAAATAGATAGGATAAATGATATAATAAAGTGACGTTATTTGATGTCATCAATTATCCTTGTGATTTTGCCAGAACATCCGAGTGATACTCAAGTATTCACAGTGAAGATGGAAATCTTGCTTGAGCTAACATCAAACAAGCTCTTGGTAGGTGACTTGCGAGATTCTATATGAATCAAGCTTGTGTTAACTGGATATCGATAATGGTCCAGTAAATGAATTGACGACTCAATAAAAAAGATAGTAACTATTTGATTCACTTATATCGTGTTGTCTGCTTTGAGACGTTTCGGTATTAAGAACAAGCAAGTACAGTGAATCTAATGCATCTGCGTTAGATGATCTAACACTTTGAGCTGGAAACCCTACCAAGGAGGTTCTTCTAAATTGAACCTACCTGATCACAGGTACAATATTTATGCTGTAAAATGGTCCTTACGGAATCGGAGGTTAATGCAACCGAATCTCGACGAATGACAAAGCCATATTCGTCCATATCTACTGTTTATTACTAACATTAAAATGCAGTTACAAACGACGGTGTTGCAGCCTCATTCTAGCAGAGTCCGATTCATTACCACATGTTCATGCTCAAACTACAAAGACATACTATAAGCATCAAGATTCAAAATTTCAAGAAAGCTCAAGAATTAAAGACAAAGACTTCCGCAAACTCTAATATTAAAGATAACTCCTCAGAAGCCAAGCTTTGGGGGAGATTATTAGAGAGCTTTCAAGATGATGCAAAGTATGAGCATGTTGGTCAAGATTACATGTATCGCAAGTGGCAAAATTAATTCAAGACTGAAGGATACCCAATACTTTAAAGATTCTCAGATGTAAAGCTGAAGTCGAAAGAAATTGACTCAATGGCTTTAAGATCAACTTACTCACATAGAATGGACAGGAACCAAGCCTACAAACAAAGTCATAGACAAGATCACAGGAGCTTAACGACAAAAGCAATCCTCATTGATGGATCTCATTATGGAGTGTCACAATGAACTCAATTCGGGGGAGATTGTTAGCCTCAAAATATTGAGTCGAACAATGAAGTTCGTTCATTATGAATATTAGGTCTTGATCTTTATTTAGAATGTTGTAATAGGCTAGAGAGTAGGGGTATAAACAGGCCGTGCTTATGTAAGCTATTGTCACTTGTTATGGGCTAAAGCCTAATAATCACGAGCTGAACCCATAAAATCCATTTAGGCATGGTAAGCCTATGGTATAAGTATAAATAACTTCTCAAAAGTGTGGAGGGAGGGTGTTGGTTTTCATTTTGTTTTTCTCATTTACTTACAAGAAATTAACCTTCTTCTTTTTTCTTCTCTATACTTTCGCTTACTTTCCCCACCTATTCATTTTTTCTCCTTATCTATTTTTCTTGTTCAAATGGTGAAGTGAAAGTGATCTTAGTTCTTACAATCGGTATATATGACACTCTTTGTCCCATACAAATAATGTCTCTAAATCTTAAGTGCAAACACAACCGCACCCAATTCCAAATCATAGGTGGTGTAATTCTTCTCATGGATTTTCAACTGCCTAGATGCATATGTTATCACCTTACCTCTCTGCATCAACACACAACCTAGTCCTAAGTCGGACGCATCACAGTACACTACAAAATCTTTTGGTCTATTAGGGAGAGCTAGAACAGGTGCATTACAAAACTTATCCTTCAAAGTTTGAAATGCCCTTTCCTACTCCTTACCCCAATCAAACGTCTTACTCTTCCGAGTCAAAATAGTCAGGGATTTAGCAATCTTAGAAAAGTTCTCTATGATCCTACGATAATACCCTGCCAGACCTAAGAATGAACGAACTTCAGACGGGGTTCTAGGGGCTTCCCAATTTTTAACAGCTTCAATCTTACTAGGGTCTACATGAATGCCATCTTTATTAATCACATGTCCAAGAAACTGTACTTCTCGCAACCAGAATTCGCACTTGGAAAACTTAGCATACAGTTTCTCTTCCTTGAGGAGTTCTAAGACTAGCCCTAAGTGCACTTCATGCACTTCATACTTGCCATCTCATCAATGAACACTATCACAAACTTGTCAAGATAAGGCCTACACACTCGATTCATCAAATCTATAAATACCGATGGTGCGTTAGTCAGACCAAAGGGCATTACAGTGAACTCGAAATGTCCATAATGAGTTCTAAACATAGTCTTTAGAATGCCATCCTCATGCACTCTCAGTTGGTGGTATCCGAACCTAAGATTTATCTTAGAGAAGAATTATGATCCTTGAAGTTGATCAAACTGGTCGTCTATCCTAAGGAGTGGATAACGGTTCTTAATGGTTAACTTGTTCAGCTCTCTATAATCAATGCACATCCTAAAAGAACCATCCTTCTTCTTAACAAATAATACTGGTGCTCCCCAAGGCGACGATCTTGGTCGAATGAAACCCTTGTCTTGGAGTTCTTTGAGTTGGATCGAAAACTCACTCCATTTCAAAAGGGCCAATAGATTTAGGAGATTTGGTAAACCGGTATTGCTCCAGTGGATATTAACTCAATACGATATTTTTATTTCTCGATAGGTAGGTAATCCTGATAGGTCATAGAATACCTCAGGAAAGTCTCTAACCACAACAATCTCCTCTTGTGTTTGTTCCTTATCCTTAGCACTCAATAGATGTCCCATGTTCTCTTTCGGTCTTTCTTTTATAACTTTAAGTACTTTGCCATTTGGTAGGGGTATTCTAACTACCTTCTTATGACAAATTATTTCATCCTTATGGTTAGACAACCAGTCTATTCCTATAATCCCATCGAAACCCCCGCTTTCAAATGGTATCAAATTATTATCAAACATGTGATCTTCTATTTCTAGTTTGCAACCCCTAATAACTTTATCAATCTCTACTAGCTGTCTGCTAGCTATCTTAATCTCATAACTGAATCCTAGATCACTGGGCTCTATGCATAACAGAGGTATGAAAGTAGTGGAAACAAAACTATAGCCGGAACCAAAATCGAATAGAGTTGTAGCATAGTGATTGTTTAAAGTGAATGTACCCATAACGATGTTCGGGTCTTGGCGAGCCTTCTCTGTTCCTAGCATAAACGCCCTTCCACGTATCTAGTTACTGTTGTTTCCACGACCTTGTCCCCCATCATTGACAACAAATTGGTTTGGTCGGTTTCCCCCTGGCCTTGGTGCTTGGTTCAACCTAGGACATGCTACCTTAAAATGATCGGTTCCCCATCTCATAATATCTTTCAGGTGCAGCGTTAGTTGGGTTCCTAGCATTTACCGGGTTCACCATCCTAGGAGCCACTCTATAGTCCTTTGCCATATGTCCTGGGCGGCCATAGTTAAATCAAGCCCAACAAGGTATCTCAGTTGGGTGGTGCAGGTTACAGCTTACACACTTAGGAATTATGCCATTATACTCTCTCCTTACCGGGTTAGTGGTTGTTGCAAAAGCATTCCCTATCCTAGTCCTCTTATTCTCATCTCTCGCACTCCTATCTCTATTAGGCTCTCTGCTATTCCCTCTTTTCTCAGGGTTCTTTTTCAGTGACCCATTCCTAATGGCCTCATCTGTCAGTGTCCCAACCTTCTTGTTAGATATTAGAAAAAGACTCGGTCACCCCGTGTATTTTATCGTTTATTGTGGCTCGTAGTTAAGTAGTTAATGTATAATGTTCGGTAATGGGCCGGGTATTAAACCCAACGTGTTAGCCCTTTACCAAGGCCTTAGGCCGGTTTAGTTGTTACTATAAAAGCCTCTTCTATGCCATGGAAGAGGTGAGTTAGTCATTTCATTTATACAAGTTTATTTTCTCTCATCAGAAAGTTCTCTCTCACTTTCTCTCTCTAGAACTTGGCTAATCCACTAGTCATTCGATCGTGTTATGATTTCCAATATCCTACAATTGGTATCAGAGCACATAGGATGATTAGCTAGATTATGTGTGCGTTTTCTTGGTTAGTTTAGATCAAAAGTTTAGTTTTTGAAGGTTTATAGTCTTGTTCTTGGTTTTCTTTGATCTTGACGTTTGTGATGTTAAAGTTCATGTTTTTATAGTTGCTATAGCCTTTTAGTACCAAGTTGTGCAGAAGAAACCAGGCAAAAACATTCAAAAGGGTGATTTTTAGGTGTTTTTAGGTGAAAAACCAAAATTTTCAATCTAGCGAGTTAGGTCACTGTTTGAAGATCTTCGTAGCGAGTTAAGTTACTGTACTGGCGAGTTGTAAGAATAGTACAATGTGTGTCAGAAAGTAATGTGTCAGCGACTTGTCGTCTTGTGCAGGTAGCGAGTTAGGTAGCGAGTTAACTTTTCTTGGAGGTAGCGAGTTGGAACTAGCAAGTTACAGGTAGCGAGTTGGTTATAGCGAGTTGAAGACAATTCTCTAGCGACTTATGAACAGGAACCCTGTCCATTTCAATTCTTGCTAGCGAGTTAATAATCCTCTTCCAGCGAGTTAAGTCTAGCGAGTTACAGGTTATTTGAAGACTTTTTCTAGCGAATTGTAAACAGGAACTCTGTCCAATTTGTTTCTTGCCAGCGAGTTATCAAGTCTCTTCTAGCGAGTTACATTGCAGCGAGTTGTGGATTTACCTAACAAACCTGTACAACAATTCACCATTTCAAACAATCAATCACCACTTTTAACATTCAATCACTATTAACTTAATTATTTCACAATCAATTAAGATGGCTAATCTTTCGGAAGACATCCAATGTGCCGGTTCTGATACCTAACCACCTATGCTTGATAGGACTGACTTTGCATCATGGCAACAACAAATTCGACTGTATTGTTGGGGTAAATATCTTGAAGTCAATTGATGAAGGACCTTTTCAGATGGGAACTTTTCAGGAAACACTTGCTGAAGGTACTGAAGGTGCCTTACATCTAGGTCCTGAACGACTTCGTGTCTATTCTGACCTGTCACTTGAAGATAAGGAAAGGTACAATGCTAACATTCGGGCAACAAACATCTTACTTCTAGGTTGCCAAAAAGAGATCTCACTTTATCAATCATTCAGTTGATGCATGTGACAGTTGGGGACAATGTGAAGATGCTTCCTGGAAGGTTTGGTAATTAAAAAAAGAAGAAGGATCCGTTGTGAATCACAATGAATATGATGACTTTGATCACTTCTCGTCAGCAAAAAGAAGAGATACCTATGTCATGATTACTATGTCCCGGTTTTGCCAAACTATCAACGAACAACGCGTAACTCAAGATTGACCTTGTCCAGAATGCAGTTGAATTCCTAAGTTTTGTTATTAAATGTTGCCAGAATGGGGTCTAGGATTTGAACAAACAGTGAAAACTCAACATAGGTTTGAGGGAATCTAACTATGATCAACTGTATGCGTATCTAAAGCAGCATGAGGCACATGCCAATAAAAACAAAATGATGTTAGAACAATTTACTCAACCAATAGTT
This sequence comes from Tanacetum coccineum, assembly GCA_026074375.1. NCBI lineage: Eukaryota > Viridiplantae > Streptophyta > Magnoliopsida > Asterales > Asteraceae > Tanacetum > Tanacetum coccineum. Next base: position 21,973 of record BQNB010077577.1, on the reverse strand, counting down.
GCTCTCTCGCCTTGTGTCACATGTTTCACATCAGCAGTACAATTCACAATCATCTACAAATCCACCATCCACTTATGTTCCACCACACTTTGCTGACAACACTCAACTTGATTCGGGATTCTCTCCGTCAGACAGCTTAATTGAGAATTTAACCAACACACTTGCCCTACTCACCCAATCATACAAAACGTACCTTCCTCAAATAAACAATCAACTCAGAACTTCATCTAACCCAAGGAATCAAGCCACAGTTCAAGACGGAAGGGTTGTTGTTTAGAATGTTTAGGGTCGACAGAATAGAGGATATGGGAACAATGCACAAGGTGCAGGTGCAGCCGGTTATGGGGGAGCTCAGAACAGATTTGGGAATGCTAATCCAGGTCAAGCAAGGCAGGTTAAATGCTACAACTGCAATGGTATAGGCCACATAGCAAGGAAATGCACTCATCCCAATCGTCCATAGAACTCTGAACACTTCAAAGACAAGATGTTGCTGATGCAAGCTCAGGAGAACGGGGTGGCATTGGATGAAGAGCAGTTATTGTTTATTGCAGGTAGAATGTATACAACGCCATTGGATGTTAGTGTGGTTGGCAACCCGTTCGGACTTAGCACTCAAAAAATAAAAAAAATGTGGATAATGTGTTTCAAGCTAATGACTGTGATGCTTTTGATTATGATGTTGATGAGGCTCCTACGGCACATACTATGTTCATGGCTAATTTATCATCTGCAGATCCTGTTTATGATGAAGCTGGTCCATCTTATGATTCGGACATTCTATCTAAGGTACATGACCATGATCACTATCAGGATGCTGTTTGTGAACATCATGAAGAACATGAGATACATGACCATGTACAACCAACCTACGATGTTGATTCACATGCTAATTATATGAGTGATAGTAATATGATTCCGTATGATCAGTATGTAAAGGAAAACGTAGTGTCAGTTGTACAAAGTAATGTATCTTCTGTTCCAAATGATGCATACATGATGATATTGAGAAAGTTATTTCAGCCTTCTGGACAGTTAAGGGCAATTCCTACATCCCTCATCGGTCTGAATCCCCACCCCCGCATAACACTTACTAGATTTTGGAAGAAAAACTAAAAAAACGCTTCACTTCCTGACCTTATTCTCGAGTAGGAAGGGTTCTCGCTACTAAAGAAATTTCTTCAGTTGAAGTAGCTCTTTCCTGAGATGTCTTTCAAGCTGAAGAAGGAAGGGTGCTTTCCTTCATTGAACACAAGACAGACGGGGGCAAATCCATCTACATTTCTTCATATCTTCCTTCTTATTTTCTTGTTACCATGGTGAAGTGAAAGTGTTCTTGGTTCCTAACAAAAGATGCCATGCGGCTAGTCTCAGCTTTTAATCTCGTAGTCTTGAAACTCAGTCGTACTTCCTTTGGCTGGCCTTTTGATCCCCTCGTTCACAAAGGGGCGCAACTGAAGCTCATCTAACGATGTTATAGTAGTTGTTCACTCCTCTTTCTCTTCCTTTTTTTCTGCTTCTGCTAGGATTTTGTCCTGATAGCGCCGTGCTTGTTCAAGAAAGAGAGAGTCCCATTTACGGAGAGAAAAACTCCGAGGATAGATAGTCAATGGCCTATGAGGAAGACATATCCTCTGTTTTTGCTCTTCTTTTTTGCCTTTGGGCTTTTTGACTGTCCAACTCAATATCTTAAAATAAAAGTCATCTTTCTTCAAAGGCCGTTGACTCTGCTTCCTTAATTGAATAATCAAAGGTGAATCAATCAGACAGGACAGACGTGTGATAACAACACTTACTTTCGTGCTAGAATTCCCCTTGGCGTCACTCACCTCTCTTTCTCTTGCTTTGCTCCTGTTTACCATAATGGCTGTCTCGTTGTCTACTGGAGCTCAGATCCGACTCAAAGTGGGTTCGTGTGTATGCGCCCTACTTAGAGCTAGCCTTGAAGAAAGTTCAATAAAAATTATTGACTCTTGAAAGTAAGGTGAAGACTTTTTCCTCTAATCCATCCATGAATATACTTTTTTTGCTAAGAAAGCCTCTACTAGGCCGGCTACTCCAATAATGACTTTTTGGGTTCTTTCATAACATAAAGTCATCTAACCAATAGCTTTTAGCTTGCTTCTTGATTGTGGCGATCCCCTTCTTCTGTTCTCGACTCATACCTAAAGCTAAGCCAGACTCAAGGAGGCTTCAAAGCCATATCTTCGTCTTTCATATTGAAAGGAGACCTCTCCTTCTCAAGTTCTCCTATTTTTTGCTTGAATCTGGCCGTCAACTTCTTCAACTGCTGATGCCGCTGACCTATATGGTGTGCTTTTCGTTCTTTTTGCTTCGAGCGCCCTTTCCCCTTCTCCGCACTCAAGTTGCTGTCTTTCCTATGGCTTGGACCCTTTCCGTGCCTCTGAGGAAAGATTCTCGCTACTCAAGAAATTGAGTAAGTGAAGTTATCCTATCAGCTTAAAAAGGGCTTTCTCAGGTCGACCTTTCTTTAGGTTAAGTGGCGTGTAGCTAATCTCGCTAATATCTCAGATCGGGGGACAACTCTGTCTCCGCTTCTGCTCGTGCACTCGTTAAAGCAAACTCATGGCCTAGTTGGTGAATGAGCCTACAAGTGGTAACCGCTCTGTATCCGTCATCTCTTTTGAAGAAGCTGCTGAGCTAGATGCGGCGCTTTCAAAATCCCGTGACTCTCAGTCATCTATCTTCTTTTCACCTGAAAATGTTGGATTGGGGGAAGGCTTTCCTTCTTTGTTGACTTCAACTGATACCGGCCGATAGCCCAATCTCTTAGTCTCGGAACTAATTGTCTATCTAGTAGCCACTCCTTGCTTTGATGAGTTAAGTGAAATGAAAGTCGATTTTGATCCTATATCGCAGCATCATGACTCGTCAATGAAGCCGACACGGGGCTAGAGTCATCACATCAAGTATTGGGCACGTGGGTGAGTGAACTCTAGTTGTGCTTGAGTTGCGATCCGCTCCGGTCAAGTCGAACCTTGCCAATTAGCTTCTGGAGATCGGGTTCTCACTACCAGTCTAAGTGGGAATTCTTCTAAGAAAGCCCCTTCTTCTAGTCTTTATCTTGAATCTTTCTTATTGTCTTTCCCTTTCATCTTGATATAAACTCTGACATTAACAAAGCATCGGGCGGGGAAGCTTTCAATATTATGATGAAAGAGACTATCGGAGAAGGTCCCACTCTGCTTGCGTCCGCTAGCTGACGACGTGTGTAACGCATGCTCCTGTTCCGCGGTTGGTGTTATATATAGAAGTTCTTGGTTGAGAGTATCGGGTCTTCAATTAGGGCTGATCTCCTCAACGCATCCGCTGTTCAATCATCTGCTGCTGATGGTCTTGTTGTCGCAGACGGTCTTCTGTTGGCAATTGAATCAACTCTTACTGCTCGAGTAGACGGTCTTCTTGGTGAGTGAATCATCTTCATCCTATAATAAATAAGGACATTTACACCACCTATTACGGGTCAGGTCCTAAAGCTATAGTGTAATTCCCTGTGACTATTGACAGGAGATCCTTCTATGCTTTCACCGATAATCACATCCAACTACATCCAGGAATCGCATCTGCCAGATGTGGTTTCGGGACCAGGCGTGTAACCTCGATAGCATGTGCCCTAGCCACCCAAGCCTATTAGTCGCTTAGATAAAGAAGGAAGCCCTTCGGGAGCTATTCTTTCCCTGATATTGGCAGGACTTACTAGCCCCTAGCTGTTTCAATGGTAGGAGCAGGGGATTGCAGAGGGATATCCGTGCTAAGAAGAAGGGACTGCAGCCCCAAGGTGTAGCATCAGTTCCAGACAACCGCTCAAGTTCAAGTAATTCAGTCCTAGGAAGAAAGGCTCGAAAGCCTAAAGCTATGATTTATACTTGCTCTCTCCCTGAAGTGGATGTGGAAAAGCGGGCGCTAATGCAAGGAAAGGAGGTGTTGTTCGTCCACTTCTGCTCCAGCTGAGAAATTCCCTTGTAGTCAGAGGAAACTCAAACGTAAGCTAGAACCGGAGAAGAGAAGATACTTTAGGTTTAGTCCTATTGCCTGGAAGTAGAGGGGAGTTCACTCACACCCGGGGCTGCTTCATTCTCCTAAGCCTCAGAATAGACACCTTGCTGAAGCCCTAGGAGGGGAAGGAGTTAGTCTTCTAGTTTATCCCAGACTTATTGGAAATGGAAAGCCAGGGGAATGCTACCAACTCCCTTTACTCCCACGTTGGAAAGCATATGAACTTGACTGAACTGAATGACCAGCCCCGGGCCGGGGTAAAAGAAGAAGGGATAAGATAAGACAGTAGCACCCACCACTCTGTCAGTAGAAGGTTATCCAGTCGATCTTCGTAAGTAAGTAAGTAACACTTTCATCGATGATTCCTCTAATCCTCTAAAGGCTTAGAAGGGAGCTGAACCGTTTATATCTATGAAATTCTTTGGCAGAGGAGTGGCCTCACTTCGCTCGCCTCCCTTCCGGTCGCCTCAGCTTCTGAATCCAATCTTGAACGTTCAGTTAGGCATTCACAAATTCACTTCTCTTTCAAGTTCCAATAAGATTGTTATGCTCGTGGTGACTTCAATTCTCATTGCCCCTTCTAAATGGTTACAGGACTAGGGCCCTACTAGCCTCATCGGCCGATGTCTGCCGTCTCGCGATTCTTGCGTTTATGGACCGAAGGAAAATCACTCCAATCCTTCTTCAGGGCAACATGCTATATTATATGATATATCTTGGGAGTTGAAGGTCGCAGTCCCTTTCCCTCAGGCGAGTTCCTCACTGAACTTAAAAGAGGAAGGAGTCTTTGCGAATTCAGTAGCTATGCTATGTAATACATACCTGACTTATACCTTCGTGTGTCAATGGATCTTTCACATACTCCCTATTTATTATGTTTCCTTATTGGTCTCACTACCATACCAAACCCTCCCTCCGGTCGCCTCGTTCCCTTGCTTTTCCATTGCTTTGATCCTCTGTCTCTGAAACCTTCCTTAATTAAATTAAGTGGAGAATTCCTTCGTACTTGAGTGTCCCAATGAGCCCGTAGGCAAGGTCCTGACTATTTTCACGCATGACATGAGGTTGTCTACCTCACTAGTATTTGAACTGGAATGCCAGGCGGAGGAGTGTAACTGCCTTATCGCGCTATCCGACTTGTATGTGAAAAGCATTTCGTACTCGTAACTGATCCCTTCCTAGCGAAAGGTGTGCTCCAATGAAAAGTACACAACACTAGTAGTGCCCCTTTTGACGACCAAGTCACAATGGAAACAATGTATCTCTCTGGGGATGCGAAGAATATTTGAAAGCACTTTCGAACCATCACACGGATTCCAACCCAACTGCCCATGATATGGTAAGAACGGAATGGAAGGGAAAAAAAGTCTTCTATGCGCAGACGTGAAAGCTCTATCAATAGAACTAGCTTCTTTTTATTTAGAGAGGAACGATTCCCTCGTCTGAGAATCTTCATTCACGCACTATTCCTCCCCACTAAAAAAAGAGCGATTGAGAATCTCGAGAACCTAAACAAAAATGCAGAAGTGAGCGTACCCCGAGGCTCTCCTCTCTCCCTCTTTTTTAGCCAACACCATCAACCCCATTTTTCAGCTTGAATGGGTCAAAGCCAAAAATATGATTAATAGAAGGAAAGGAGATCAGAAAAATAGGCGGACGGCTTATAGTATAGGTCGGATGTTTCCGTGAGCAGTAAGCAGCAGATCCCCCCTGATTTTGGGAAAGCTGGTGGCCGCGTGTGAATTCTTTCAAGGCAAGGGGCGGCCTGATTCGACATTGTTGTTTACTCTGATCCGGTCGAGGTGGTTTTCACCAGCGCGTAGGTGGTCTAAGTTCCTATGACCGAGTCTTTCTGGCCCCTGTGAACATCTTTTCTTAATGTATTAAAGAGGGCCTCTCTAACCGGTGAAGGTGGGTGTCCACTAACGGCCATTCCTGGCTCGGCTCCGATAACGCAATTCCGGGAGGAGTCGGTAGTTGGGCACTGGATCCCTTCGGACCTGGAGAACGTGTGACGCTGAGTCGGGGTTTGGTGAACCAACAGGTCGCTCCTCTAGTTGAAGTATCGGGCCCCTTTTTTGTTGCCTAGGTTACACCTTCGGAATACCCCAGAAGGGAATTTTTCTCTACTCCCCCCAATCTTCACTTTACGCCACGCCGACTCCCCTTTCGTCATAAGGCGTGGAATTAGACCAAGGGGAATCTCCATAGGAACAAGTCCCTTAGATTTCGCACATGGGAGATCGAGACACAGCCCCAGGGCTATGGGGAAAGATGTAGATCGATCACCCTAGATAGACAACTACATAGAGGGTCTCTCTCTACAAGTCAGTCTATATATTCTTGGATTTCGTTCCCCCCGTAAGATCAATTAGTTTACGATATAGATAGATATATATTTAACAACAACATTCTAAGAAAAGATATTAATAGATATCGGTAGTTGTCCGGTCGTACCCAAACAATAAGATTCCTGAGGAAAATGCACCTAAGATCAAATATTTCGAGCCGGCTTCCGTGGAAAATTCAGACTTTCTTTTTGATGCTGCGATCACATAAAAACATAAACTTTGAGGCTCAATAGCTAAATACATGGCAATTGAATCATAAGCCGAGATCATAAAGAGCATACTGCGAGTAGGAAGTGGAATTAATACAATGGATTCAAAAGCATCAAACCTCTCTTGTTCGGAAGAATCGAAACACATCGAAATGGTACCAGCCGTACTTAATAATAGAAGGATTTGGCAGAAATATGTAAAATTGTCCCTCCTAAAAAGATTATTCCAGAATAAATGGGCAATAGTTAGGAGAGGTGCGCCAGCGGCGAGCAGAAGCAAGGTTATTAGATACCTCAGGAAAGCCCGGCCAGAACCACACGTGCAAGTTTCCCTGCATGTGGCTCGTCCGTGATAACTTCTTCGGATTTGCGTGAACTAGCGGACCGATCACTAAGTGGGGATGCTCCCTCCAGCATGAGCGAACCTTTTCGAAAGTGGTTAGGAATGGGCGCCCCTCTCCCAGCCCGGATCCAGCCAGGTTCTATTGATCATGTCCCCTTCCCAACAGTTGGAACTTGTCTTGGGGCGTCTTTGGCTTTACGAGAGAAAGCTCGCCGTAGAAAAAAGTCTTTCTCTTCCCGTCCCGGGTCATAGGTGCGTCCACAGAAGAGGAAATCGCAATGCATCTTGCTCAGCAGGCGTAGCTTGGAGTGAGAGTGTAGCGGGGGTAAGGAGGCCGCCAGAGAGGAAGGCAAACCGGCCTATTAAGCGCAGCTAAGCTAATATGCGCCGGAGAAAGCCAGGTGCCGTAGGTAAGCTCTATTCGGCCCGGAGCATTGATTCCCCATAACGAAGAGGCTAGCTCTATCTCTCAATTACCTATCCTGTGCTCGAGAAGGTCCCTCAGTTCCTCGGTAGCACCTCGAGGTGCATTTAGTTGTCTTACATGAGACTCAGGATATTACCCACTCCATGGCATGACACCTTTCGGTCATCTATTCCGCCCGCCCCCTAGAAGCAGCGCCTTTTCTCATTATCATCTACCGCCCTTTCTTTCCTCCTTGCTATTCACGCATGAAGATCATCGTATGTATGCTCGACTTTGGGTGTCAGTCCTATAGTATAGGTAGGAGTACATTATGGCAGGATCAGTCACTCGGGCAAACCAAACCTCCTCCAAGAAGAATTATGCTATGCCCCCCGATCCCTATAGAGCAAAAGAGCTGCCTAGTGATCCCTAGGTTATAGCACGTTCGGTCGTTAACTCCTCGCGCCGCTGCTGCCATTTCTAGGACCAACCAACGCCTCACCTGCACAGGTACCTACCTAGTGTCGGTCGCACATTCAACATAGTGTTCTGACTCATGTGCCTTCTAGAACCAGGGGTCTTCAAGCCTGCTGCGTACGATTAGCCAGCCTTGCGGCAGCAAAAGGATTCTAAGCCCCCATGCTATGGTTCCCTGCTGTCCGAACCCGGTGCTGCATTAGGTTAGGGAACTGGGCGATAATAGCTCCTTCGCATCCCAAAGCGAGCTGCCGTCCTAGGCGAGCAACACTAAGTAATCCAAGCTAACCCACATTAATGACTAACGGTGGATAATCAAATTTCTTAGACGTACTAAATACAACCCCATGAATGAGAAAAATAATGGTTGCATTAATGATAAAGATCTCTGGGGAAACCGCTAAAAAAAGATTGAACATATGGGAGGATCCGAACGAATTCTGCTTTCATTTCCCACGTATGGAGCACTGAGTTACTTACGTTACGGTCTTCAGCAGGTAGGCTGCACGCGGCTAGGAAGGCTACGTCCCATGCGTCAGTTTGTGGATCGCGGTCTCACACACTAATCGCACTATGTGGAAGAGTTTTATGGGGGATTGTCCCTAAGTAAATTTGAGTTAAGCTTTGTTCTCTTGCAAAGCGGCGAGCTATAGCTATTTAGAAAAAGAAAAGATTTGAATTTGCAATGCACTATCCGGTCCAGCCCCAATCTCGATGAAAAAAGGAGAAGCAACTAAAGAAGGGTGACGAAGCTTCTTTGCATCCCATAGTGCTGTCGCACTAAGCGACTACCGTTCCAGAGTCGTACAACGAAGTGATTAGCATACCAGAGTGACGCAAGGCTCTAAGCTCGTACCTTATAAGTAAGCTCTTTATGCTCTCTCCGCTCGCTCCTTTTCGTAGCGTAGATCTTTCTTCTCTTAAGAGATTTTTCCTACGAAAACCATTCTTTTATGCGCATCGCTTTAGCGAAGGCAAAGCCAGTTTCTAATCTACTAACGTAAAGCAAGAGAGTAGGTCCAAAAGTATAAAAGAGGGTACTGGGGGAAGAAGGACCACTGCTTTGTTCCAGGGGTGAAGTAGCTGCTTCGAGTTGGACGTTCGTGACTAGTGCCTCGATATGCAGCCTTCACTTGGTCAACGGAACCCAGGATTTCTTGGATCTGCTGCTTCAACTCGGTCAAATGCAACTGCTGGTCTTGGTTCCTTTCGGGCGTGCAGGTGGATCCTATCTCCTTCTTTTGTTCTGGTTCCCGTGCGTGTAGGAGGTCTTTTTTTTTGCCATTTCTATTTTTGATGTGTGTCCTGCTCCGGCAAAAGGGGAAGGGAATCCAATTTGACAGTTACAGTAAGCAGCATAGCCCCTCCGAAGCTCTGTTTCGGCCATCTACGGGCAGGATTTCTGGTCCCTTGGAATTCTAGTTATCTAGATTTAGTAGAGCTTATACTTATATATGTGTGGATTTTTAAGGCTTCTATCTTGCTTTTGCTTATGACTCCTAGGCCCTTTATTCGACTTAAAACCATTTAGTCTCGCTGCTATTTGATTCTTTTTGAATCTAAAAAACTATCCATCCGACTTATATCGAAGCAGATTCCAAGATATTGCATGCAACATAAGCGTTGTGCCTTTCTTTGTAGGCCTCCACAGGGCTTTCCGAAGCTGAGCGAATGGTAGACAATCCGTTAACCTTAGTGAGGCTGGGTCCCCTGATTTATTAACTGACATCTTTCTTTACTTAACTTACTCTTTCTAACACTTACATCTCGGCGTTAGCTCAGCGGGTGACGAATCAGAGGGGTAATCTAATTTAAGACTCAGCGCTTGCCTCTCCTTCTTTGTATAGTATGTTCGTGTGTTTGGGCGACTGAACGCCGTGTGGTTAGCTGAACAGACAATTTGAGTATCCTAGCAGCTACAGCAGCAGAGAGAAGTCTCTGTTCACGTATTCGCCTTAGGTTTAGGTAGTTAGATGCCGTCGAATTTGCATTCCCATTCAATGAAGGTTTGACGCAGCAGGCGTGATTAGCTTGCCTAACCTGACCATCAGGAATAGCGAGACCGCTGGCCTGGGGAACTACGAACTACTAGTTTAGCCTATCTGGCCTAACTAGCTTGTTAAAACAACCTGATCGGGACCTCTACCACTCTTGTAGATCACTGAACTATGCGCCTATCTTCGCTTTTCGATCAGCCGTTGCTCCCCGTTCACTTAGCCTACGAACTCCGGCTCACTTCCAGCTTGGATCACTTCTGGCTCGCTTAGCCCTAGCTCGAAACAGCCAACTCACTTCGCCTACGCAACGAAGAGAAGTAGTTGACTTGCTTAGCTCGAACATGCCAACAGCATTCCGTTCACTTACGCAAGATTCACTCGTTTACTTGTTAGCTAGCGCTATTCCACATCTTAGCTTTCAGGGAAGCCCACGGAGCGGTTCTGAAAGAACGTAGTGGTGAACGAAGTTGACTTTGACTTATAGCATTTCTCCTTCTCTTAGCTGAAGCTTATCCATGAATCCGATCTTAGAAGACTTGAAGGACTAGTGTCCAATCCCGGCCGATGTAGACTAGTCCCTTTTTGGCAGCACTTCCTTTGCTTCTTTCTGGAACTTACTAAAGGAGGCCTTACCTTGGTCCCGGTCCATTGAGTTGAATGAGTTGAAGCGCCTTTACCATTAGTCTCAGATAAAAGAAGCAATTCCCGAATAAGAGAGATTGGCTGTTCTGCTAGCTCTTTAAAGAGGGGGTAGGTGCTCGTGCATGAAAGGAATGGACCTTCCATTTTTATTTAATTTAGAACCAAAACCCTAACTGTTGGGTTAGCTTCCATGGAAGGAAACTTTTCTATCGGGTAAGGAGTTAGAACAGGCCGAGGCCGAGCCTTAACCAAGCCCTATTAGATTAGAAGGAGGAAGCGCGTTAGCTATTCAGTTTTTCTTGCTCTTAATTGCTGGCTTTATGAAGAGCTGGTTCCGGGGTATACCTTTATTGACAGAATTATACTCTCTTTTCATCAGCCTTAAGTTGAGGATTCTGACCTAGCTCGATGACCCCTCTGTGAAGCTCTAGTCCTTTCTGCTTACTGTGCTGATAGTTCCGTGTCTCCAGCCTCTCTTGCCTACCTACCCCTAAGTCCTGTCTGCAGTAGCTGCTTCGCTTCTATCTTATCTATCTTATATAGTAGACCGAGTAGATGACCGAAGAGCGGACTTCTTTCCAACAAAAAGAGGAAGTTTCGATTCGAACAGAGATATGTCGGAATTAGCTCTTGGGAAAGATAGAAGGTCAGGGCTTCAGACCCATAATTCAACCTAGCCAACCAATGTGGGAGCTTCTTATCAAAAGTTCCAAAACCTTGAGATGAAGAAGGGAAAGCGTAAGTGAACTCGATCCAGTGGAGGAGGAGGAAGAGTCCTTGCAGATCTTTACTCACTCACTTCAAGAGTAGAATCCGCAACTCTAAAGGGGTATTGGCCGTTATGAGTAGTAAAGGCTACTATGAGCAGAAAGGGACTACTTGGCTCGATCGAGCAGCACCTACACCTTCTCGCGTAACGAAGCTAGGCTAGGATCGGATCCAATTCTAGGAGAGATGTCAGACCAGTAGACCCAGGTTATGCCTTTGATCTAGGAGCTTCGGTTTTAACACGTTGTTCTCTTGAAAGCTTATTGGGAAGCTAAGTCTTTACCTTTTCTTTTCTCAATAGGAGGTGTGGTGCCGTTGCGTTGGACCTGCCCTTTATGCAGCATCGGTTGAACTGGCCCGCTATTGGTGGGCTTATTAGATAGAGCTGGCTGGCATGCCACGTACTGGTTTTTAGACTTCAATCTTGACTTAGAGTGATTTATTGGAAATCCGCTTTATTTCGACGCTTGTGAAATCTTTATTATCTTCACCGGTAATGCCTAAAGGAGTAAGCGGCTTGACTTCGAAGTAGAGGAAGTTTGTGAGGAATTCCCCAATCCATCCACAACTTTATTCCTAGCACATGGTGAAAGCCGACGACATAAAGAAGAAAAAAAAAAAAAGCAAAAAGAAAAGACCCTCAATGAGAAGGTCCATGCCTTCTTCCAATTGTTTTGCCAATGATGGAGCCATTCCATCGAAAACTTATAAGAAGGCGGGAATAAGGGCAGCACTTCCTTAAGGTAGCCAAGTGAGCTTCGCGGATTTCATAGTTTCATCGAGGTCGTCATGAGTTGAGTTAGCATTATAGTCCTCATTGTGATATCTACAAAACTCAATCTTTATTATATAAGATATTAAAAGTGAAAAACTATGCAACAATAAATATTTAATAAGTGAAATGATCAAAGAAAATAAACTACTCGTACCATGTCAAACAAATATAGTAGTCAACCATTATTACCTTTTTCATTTATTGTTTAAAGAAATCCATTATTACTTTTTTTCATTCACGTGGGACATCCATATATTTAATGTATATATAGTATTTTTTTTGTTTTTATATTCATCATGTCTTTTTTTTCCTCAACCATCATCTTTTTCATCATACTTTTCTTCCATTCTTAAATCTTCATCATGTTTGTTTTCTTATTCCAATGAAACACGAATTTATTCCAAGCTACAACATAGGCTAGTTAGGCAGTTGGAGGGGGGGGGAGCACCCTCCAACCCCCCTACTGGCTCCGTCAATGCTTATATTATTATTGTAAAGTAATAAAACCATACAACATTATCAAAATACCATGTTGGATAGTTTTCTACTATTCTAATAGGGCATGTCGCAAGAATGTCACAAAGATTAAACATTGCATTATACAAGTAAGCAATGTAAAATCGATTCAGTGGTGTCCTAAGATTAAATCAAGAACCTTAAGATATAATCGTGTCCGAAGATTAAACTAAAACCTTTTGATTTTACCGGCATATTTATACATATTTCCTACCATAACTATTGTTCTCACTTAGCGCTAATATGGTCATGCGCTTAAATCATGTTTCACGACCCTCTAAAAGAAAAACAACACTCTTTATTCAAGACGGCACAACCTCTAGATCATATAAGCAAAGCTTTAACATCTTTGTTGCTAATATGCCTCTAAAGCTAGGTTAAGAGGATTTACCTCATCCTTTTCCACGACAACGCCGTACTATCTTTACTAGACATGAGTCAATTTGGCCATAGTACCTTCTATCAGTTAGTAACTTCATTATTACCCATTAAACTCGTGAAGTAGGAACACTACAACCAAGTTGGGTTTCCATCACTAACCGATTCACATATGGTTTCATACTCATGTCTCTAGTCATTCTCATTAAGTCTCTTGTTAGAGGCATAATGAGGTCATCAATCACATCTAAAAAAATATTTAGTAAATCTCTCGTCAGAGAGTTAATAAATGCAATAGTTAAGTTTCTTGATCCCTTAACAAACACGTCAATAATGGTACCATTCTC
>BQNB010077576.1:0-25889 GCA_026074375.1 Tanacetum coccineum | reverse complement strand
AAGAGTAGTTACTGTTTATTACAGGTGGACAGACTAACACGTTTGATAATGATGTGGATTAGGAACCATTACAAGATTTAGCACTCAAGGAGGACAACGTCTTTCAAGCTGATCAATGTGATGCTTTTGATTCTGATGTTGATGAGGCTCCTACTGCACATACCATGTTCATGGCAAATCTATCATCAGCATATCCAATTTATGATGAGACCGGTCCGTCATATGATTCGGACATTCTATCTAAGGTACAAGATCATGATAACTATCAAGATGCTGTTTGTGAGCATCATGAAGTACACGAGGTTCATAACGATGTACAACCAAACTACGTTGTTGACTCAGATGTTGAATATACGTGTGATAGTAATATGATTTCGTATGATTAGTATGTGAAGGACAACGAAGAACAAGTTGTACAAAGTAATGTATCTTCTGTGCCAAATGATGCTTACATGATGATAATTAATGAAATTGTAGGATATTGAAAATCATAACACAATGGAAGATAGATGGATTAGCTAAGTCTAGAGAGAAAGTGAGAGAAAAAGCTTTATAGTGAGAGAAAGTGTAACTTGTAAAATGAAATGTGATTGTGATAGTTTTATACACAATAAAATACAATATAAAATATTATTCAAAAGAGCAATTAAGAACTTCCCTAAAGTCTCCCTTAAGAAAAGTTCACTCTCAAAAATATATATAATATAATATATAATACGTATATTTAACCGGATAAATATGATCACCCGTGCCGTTTCCCCAGCGACTAGTGAAATTGAAACCTCGTTTAAGTTTGGATTATGATTTGAATAAGAAAATAGATGATTTGATGATCTATGACTACTAAATAAAAAGCAACAATTAAAATTGAAAATTAAAGGCAATTTAAACAATTAAACAAATACGGAAAATAAATAAAACGCGACAATTAAGTAAATAGGCTAAAATTAAACCCTAAAATTGCAAACTAAGTTTCTAAACCTAAATTAGGATAAAAGAAAATTTTAAGAAAAAGAAAAATATTTTTTTGATTATTTTTGAATTTTTTATCATTTAAAAACTATTTAAATCTAATTAAATCCTAAAAATAAAAAGAAATAGAAAATAATTGAAATTATATTTTTCCTAAGTAAAATAAGTAAAAAGAAATTTTTAGAAAAAAGAATTATTATTTTTGGCTTTTTAGATTTAAAGATATGATTTTTCTAAAATTTAAACTAATTAAAAACTTTAAAAGTAATAAAACTGTTAAAAATAAAATCCTAAAAATTTTATAAAAATTATAATAAATAAAGAAAATATGCAGAAATTTTATAAAAATAAAAGCCCTAATTTTTATCTTTTTAATAAACTTTAATTAAACTAATTAAATCTAAACCCTAATTAATAATTAAAATTTAATTAAACTAATTAAAAACTTAACCTAACACTAACTAAGGACTAACGATGCAAAGACCTAAAGACTAACTGAGAAATTGACTAACTAACGGAGGGACTAACCTAGAAACTTGAAAATTACAAAAACAGCCCCTGAAGCCTAGCCCGTTTACACCCCTAGCCCATTTAAGCCCCCTTAATAAGTTGAAGTTTGAAAAGTGCTTTTTAGGGAAAACTCAAAAGAGCAAAGTTGTAGAATAAGCTGGTGGGAGTATTTTTAATAAAAGCACTATGGGCTGAATCCCACAGATAATCTCATAAAAAGCTTATCAATAAGCTGATTACAGAAACAAGTGGTTTTCTCAAGGTTTTACTAATTAAGCTATAAAAAGCTCAAAATAAGCTCAAAATGAAAAAGGAAAGATGTTCTAGACAGCTTATGAGTTGCTTAAACTAGATGAGAAAAGAAAATAGAGATTAGAGTACTAGATTATAGCTGAAAATGAAGGGCAAGGTAGCAAACTCAGAAAACAAAGAAATAAGCACAAAAACCAATTAAGCTCAAAAGCTCAATAAGCAATACTGGACTAAGAGCTTCTGAGGACTTATGCAACTACTAATAAACTATCTATTTAAGCTATAAAAACAAATACCTTAAGCTAAAATTAACAATTTAAGAAACTACTTAATTACCTACTGTTTTTGTATTTTTGGCTGTTTAAGCTGTTTTTTTAAGCAAAAATTAAGCTAGCAAATAAGATTGGAAATGAAATTTAAGCTAAAATCTATCTTAAGCAATATAAAAACTAAACTATATCTAAAATTAAGCCCCTAATTCTTACAATAGCTAAGCTAATATTGAACTTAAAGGTAATCAGTATATACTGATTTTGATCAGCATATACTAATTGAATTAAGTGACTTTAAAACTTAAATTTAAGCTAGGAAGTAATCTACAAAATGGAAATTATGCCCTAATCTATATTAAACTATATCTAAACTATATTATACTAGAAATTAAGCTCCTAATTCCTACAAATTCTAGCCTAATTCTAAGCTTAAAATTCAGCTTACATACTCAGCATATGCTGAGTATGCAAATCAGTATGTACTGATTCATTTTGACAAATGAAAAACCAAAAGTGCAGGCAATCCTAGTGACAAAATCTGCACTTACCACACTCCATTGAGTGTATTAAGATTGAATTTAAGCACACACAAGACCTAGACGACTTAGAACAAGAATAAGCAAACTAACTTTTAAGCTAAAAGTGCCCTGGTGCTGGCAGATTCATAATAAGCCATAACTTCTTTAAAATAACAAACTAACTTTGAAAATCTTTTTAAAACTTGTTATTGAATGAAAACTCAGCTTTTTGATAAACTTTTACCAATTGATATTGACTTTTGATGGTCAAAGTGGCTTATGCCAAACACCCCTTACAGATATAGTAGCTTTTGATTAAGCTGACAAAATGAAAATCAACTTAATGTGACCTTAACCCCAGATGATAAACAGCTAATATTAATCTTAATAAGCATTACTCAACAACTAAACAAGCAATAAAATTAGTTTAAATTAAAAATAAATAGGCTATTTTATCTTAGAATCACAATAAACCTATTTTTTTTTTGTTTTTATAAGGTTTTAATGACAATGATTATAATAAACGGAATGTATCTAAGACTAAGAGAAGCAAAAACAGAATAAACGTATTAGAGGATTATTATGCTAGATAAAACCACAAATAAATGCAATATTTATAAAGAAAGCAAAAAAGCAGATCTAAAGTTTAGAAAGCAATAAAACTAACAATATTAAAAGTCAAGAAATTAAAGAAAACACATCTTACAAAAATAAAAACAAAGAGGGAAGGGCCCTACGACTGGGTATCTGTAGCTAAACAAGAGGAAACTATTTAAGGAGCAACACTGTATTAATCTTGAACTTGCTTTGCAACATGTAAAAGAATATAATGTATGAGAAAACTCTTAGGAAAGGCAATTTTTGACATCAAGGAATAATGAAAAAGTTTGGAAAGGTCAAAATAATTCCCTGATTGCTGAACTCAACCGAAAAATGCTTGAAATAAATGACTTGAAAGCTCAGTTACAAGAAAGACAAAAGCAAACGCTAAAATGCGTAAAATTTGGAACAAGATGAAAGGAAAGAGTGTGGATACTAATTTTAGAAAACCATCAATCTTGGGAAACCCGCCTTTGCAAACAATCAGAAATCAACCACTTGTAAGACAACCGACTGTGTTTAAATTTGAACGATCTTAATTTTCAAAATCACGGTTTGCCTTGCAAGTTGTTGAGAAAAATGCTTTGACAAAACCAGTCACTCTACATTCTTGGCCACAAGTAAGAGAATATGTTTTGCAAAACCTCATCACATGATTGCACTAGCCTATCTAGGAACAGTTCAAAGACTGTGTCAATACCGACACCAAAAGAATCTGTTGGTTCAAATGGCATGGTTCATAACTATTATCTAGAGGAAGCTAAAAAAAGGGCACAACTTTAGAAAGATAAAGCTTTGAATTCAAAACCTAATGTGATTACTCCTGCTAGATTACAAAACACTACTGATGGTAACAAAATGAGACCTAGGAACACTAATCAATAGACTAGGAATTAACCACCATCAATAAGTAGTTGCATAACGAACAAAGTTTTTCACATAGCAAAACAACCTAGGAACACAAAGTCTTTCTTGAACTCTAAACATGTGGCATGTCCTACATGCAAGAAATGCATTTACACAGCAAATCATGATGCATGCATTTTGCAATACCTCTATGAGATGAATTCACATGCTAACGTACAATCCTATAATACAACAAAAAGATACAAACTCGTAGAAAAGAAAAGCAAAGCTAAGAAACCTAAAAGATGAATCTCTACAAGAGATAAATTTTCTCCAAATAAGACTTTCGATGTGCATGAGAAAACAATGACTTCTAGATCTTGTCTTAGGTGGAAACCAATGGGTAGAATCTTTAATTTTTTTGGCCTTAGGTGTATTCCCACAGGAAATGTTGTTGAAACTTGCATCAACACAAATGATAGTGTGCTACCATTAGGATAGGAAAGATGTACTCCTTACACTGTTATTTGGGAAAACTCTTTTTCTTTGAGTGCATGTACTTTGACGGTCTCTGAACCCATTTATTCAAAGGGTTGAACAAATGTAAATATCATATAATCATCTACACTTCTTCAAACTTCAATTTTTGATTATTTTAAAAAAATCTTAAGAAAAGCAAAAATACAAAACTAGAAAAATCTCAAAAAGAAAATACAAAAATAGAAAAAATTCAAAAAGAAAATACAAAATTAAAATTTGAATAAAAATACAAAAATAAACTTCTCGACATGTCTCTTAGAATCAATAATATTTATGTACCTAGAAATGCCGATTAATATTGACACGGATGTGTAAATAAAGTTTGAGAAAAAGTTCAAATGCTTTTAAAACATGTCATTTCTAAATTTTTTGATGGCTTAAAGTTACTTCAGACTGTAACCTGGACTTATTCTGATGGCTTGTAATTATTTTCGATTACAATCCGTTATTTAAAGAAAAGAAAAGTGTACGCTTCAGTGCGCTTTATTTTAAAAAGAAGAGAAATCTTCTTCGTCCTAAGCATTTTTATCAAAAACATATTCTTGCTTGGGATACATGACTTCTAACTAGATGTTAGCTTATGACTCGTTCTTTGATAATGTCAAATAGTTTATAGTTTTATGTATCAAAATCCAAACTGAAATACTCATAACTGCTATAATTCTGATTGAAATGTATACTTAATTACTTTATATTTCACTTGTAGAAAATTATGAGCCATGGAGCAGAAAGACACAGGAATTGGATCGATAGATGAAATTGTTATAGTTTTAATGATTGTTTCCTTTTGAATTATTGTTTTTATGGATATCCTTATTGCCTGTTGAATGATCCTCGAGTTTTGGTAGTGTTGAGGGTATTGTAGATCCTGATAGCCTTTATATTAGGCTTACTTGTTGAATTAAGGTTTAACAGGATACTAGGGATAGGTTTACAACTGTCCTTAGTGTAGGGATTGCCCAAACCTCCGCCTACAGTAAGTTAGACACTTATTAAGTTCGAGAAACTCTTGTTTTATAGACGAGAAGTAAGATTATCATCATTAGACATGTATTTAGGATAGTTGGGGGTTAATCACTATAATATTGATACCCAACTTTTGTGATTTATGGGAGATTAAGATCGTATGATATATAGGACGGGTTTCGATGTCAATTCGGGCATGTTGATATTATAACCACCTAATAATCAGGTAACATAGACATTGCCTGGAAAACACATTTTAATTGTAACAATAGGATGCAAACTAGATTAGTAGTTTACTCCCTGGATTAATCTCCTTAATTAATTTCGCTTTTATTTACTTCCAATCTTTCCAAAATCAATTCAAAATAAATTTAACTTTCGTGACAATTAATAAAAACTAGAAGCTTGGCTCTTGGGACGATCTTAGATTTACTATTAGCATGTCTATCTCAGGTAATTGAGCAAGTTGCGGCACAGAGTGGCATGGACTCGAAGATGGCTGAACTGTTATCATTCAAAGATAATATTTTAGATTTTGGGACCTGCATTTTGTAAAAACTCTGATTATAATGAATGATAACTAAATTTTTCCAACAACGTCTCTTTTAAAGTTGTTTTCTATGATTATGATTGTTGTATCCATGAAGTAATACCCCAGATTAGCTTCCGCTGCTATATTGTAAAAATGGGGGTGTTACAGTGGTTAAACCTCAAAATAGGAGGCGACGTCAACTTTGAGATCAAGAGTCAATTCATGAGGGAATTGATAGAAGACACCTTCTCAGGAAACAAAAAATGACGATTCTCATGAGCATGTTGAAAGAGTTTTGGACATCGTCGGTCTCTTTAATATTCCAGGAGTACCACATGACGCAGTCATGTTGCATATATTCCATATCACACTCACTAGAGCTGCAAAGAGATGGGTGGAAAGACTACTACTAAGAACAATCAACACCTGGGATTCGCTCAAGCAGGCTTTCATTTAAAGGTATTGTCCACTATCTAAAACAACAAAACAGCTCGAAGAGATCCATAACTTTAAGCAAGAAGGGGATGAGGCACTGTACCAAGCTTGGGAAAGGTACAATGACCTCCTATATAAGTTCCCAACACATGATCTAAACATCCA
The DNA here is from genome assembly GCA_026074375.1 of Tanacetum coccineum. Taxonomy (NCBI): domain Eukaryota; kingdom Viridiplantae; phylum Streptophyta; class Magnoliopsida; order Asterales; family Asteraceae; genus Tanacetum; species Tanacetum coccineum. The sequence goes on along the minus strand of BQNB010077576.1, from coordinate 19,281 downwards.
CCAGAAGGTTAACATCTTCTACAAAAGATTGGACACCATGACTCGCCAATTGCTAGATTCCCAAGGACCAATACCTAATAAGACACCTGGCGAGGCATTAGAAGCAATCCAACTATGGCTGATAATTTACAGACTTGGCATGACGGATCAAATAGTAGGAAGGTGAGCAGTGGTAGCTCAGATAGAATTGCAGCAATCGCGAATAAATTGGATAGTCTTAGGTGTGATATAAAGAAGCTTAAGTAAAATGTGCATGATATCCATGTAGGATGCAAAACGTGTGGAGGAGCTCATCACGACAAGGAATGTCCACTTCGTGAAGATGTGAAGAGCGTTGAGGAATTCAAGTATGGTGAATTCGGGCGATCCTTTCCAAATAATAGCAAAAACAGTGCTAGATACCGTGTAGGTCCACCAGGATACTATACATGAATGGATAATTAACCACCATCTAGAGAAAGAAAACCGAGTTTGACAGAAATGATTACTAAGTACATGGAAGAATCGGCTAAAAATGAAGCTGAGCATGACGAATGGCTAAGGAAGTTTCAAGAAAGCACAAAAATAAATCAAAAAAGTCATGATGAAATTATTTGAAGCCTTGACTCTAAGGTAAAAGCTTTAACTTGAGAGATTGAAGGACGAGCCACTGAGACCAAGATAGGAGAATGCAAGGAAATCTTTACTAAGGATGGATTACCAATGTACACACCTTTCTACTAATCTCTTGAGGAAATCAAATAATTTTCTGCTAATCAAGCATTTCAGATGAAGAAACTCATGCTGAAATTGCGGTTGAGGAGATTAAGGAGGTAGTATCACACCGTGAGCATGCACCATATATAGTAACATCCTGCAAACTACCAATAGTTAGTTACTACGTGGCACCCTACGAACCGTCAATCCTGTTTCCAAGACGCCTTGAGCACAATCCGAGGAAGAATTGGTTTACGAGACTATGGAAAGTCTTAAAAGAATCAAAGTAAACTGGCCACTCTTGAAGGAAATAAGGAAAATAGATGATTACGCTAAGTACATTAAGAATCTTAAGGATAACAAACCAAGAATATCAGAGAATGAAGATGTCGTGATGAACCTGAGATGCTCAACCATTCTCTAAAATCAGCTACCCCCAAAGGAACATGACCCAGGGAGTTTTATTCTTCCCTGATCTATTGAAAAACTAACTTTTAATGCCTTGACAGACTTAAGAGCAAGTGTAAGCATCATGCCTCTTTCGATGTTCAAAAGGTTAGGTACTGGAAAACTAAAACCAATAAATATGACTATAGAACGGACGATAGAACTAAAAGCATCCCAACGAGATAGTGGAGCATCTGCTAATTAAAATTAATAAATTTATTGTTCTAGTATATATATTGATATTAGATATGGTTGAAGATCTCAGGATACCAATTATTCTGGGAAGGCCACTGCTGGCTATGGCTCATGCCAAAGTTGATGTTCTCAGGAAGTTTATTTCATTAGAAGTAGGGAATCAAAAGTTGTGTTCAAAACTAAGAACAATACTAATAAAACATTCATTGAATCAGTATGTGCCATTAGGAATGAAAAGAATGTCACGAATGACGATTTAATAAAGATATATCATGATTTGTTCCTATATAATTCTGAACCCTGTATAAAAGCCAACGAGTTTAATTACTTATTAGTTATTGATCCTAATATTTTTGCTTATGAAGTATATGTACATGAGTCACAAGAGGAGATAGATTATAGATGTAGCATGTTAGATCAAGGAGAACCATGGGAGATTAAAGCAGTTGAAGTGCCAAACAAAGAACGCGACATAGATCTTTCATCAGTTGTTAAATTAAAGGTGCATTGGTGTAGGGAAATCTTACACCAAAAAAGAGATGGGCACGAATTTTAGGCATCATGTGACCCCTATGATGACTAAAGTGAAGGAGGTGATTTTACTGGCAACACAGAAAAGAAAAGCTATTGGTGTTGTCTGAACAATGATAAACGACTCGATGTTGCATGAGAAGGAATGAGCTTTAAAGATTGGGTAAGAGTGAGCCATGGAAAGGTATGCAAAATGACTAAGGAAAGAATCCCAAAGGATTATTGGAGAAGAAAACCTGATCAAGAATAAACAACCTAGGAAGAAAACACCAATACAAAGGAAGATTGTGAAAATCTAGAAAATTTTAAGGAGAAAAAAATAGAACTGATATATTAGACGCTGAGTTGGATAAGTTAGACGATGATTGGTTCACCGTAACAATCAACGATGACGGCAATTTGGATGGGATAGTCGACTACTTTGACTTAAAACCACACGATGACTTCATAGACATCAATGATGAAGCTTACAAAGAAAGAATATGCAAATTGCTAGGCATGACCTATAAGAATCCATCACCAATTTTAATTGAGAAAGTTGAGGTACCTAGGTACATGATCGGCCCAGGGGAAAGTTATACCAAGGTCAGGATCCTAGGAATCGAAGAGATGCCTAGGACTAGCGCTAAAATTGCTGCAGTGAGAGCTGAGTTAATGGAGGAAATAGACACAGGAGGAAGTGTCCAAACGGAAAGGTAGGCTCGGTTTGAGTCTAACTTAAAGAATCATTAATAAACAAAAGTGCTTGTTAGGATACAACCCGTCTTGTATCCTTTCTTATCATTTGCTTTTTGCATTTAGTTTGGTTTTTTGTGTTTCTAACTTTGTTTGCAGGTTAGTACAACCAAGAGTTAGATGCTCGTGATCATCTTGGCTTGTGATAATGTGGAAAAAGTAGTTGTTGATTACAACAACTACGGCGTAGTTATTGTAACTACTACGTATTTCCATTCTTGGACTATGCCATAGTTGGTATGCACATTTTAATAAGCCTTTACATTTCCACATAACTACAGAGTAGTTCCAACCTTGGATTACGCCGTAGTTCACTCATGTGACAAAAATTATTTTTCAAAATAATTTGAAATTTCACAAAACCGTGTATATTAAGTAAATGAACTTTATGGGTATGTTCTCTGGAAACCCACACGAGACTTCACTCGTCCACTCGGGTCACCGAGTGGTTTAAAAGGCTTGATGCATATGCTAAATGCAACCGTAATTCTTACGAAAGTGAGTTAGGTTTTAATTTTGTTTATTTTTAGGTTGTTAGTTGGTTTAGAAAGTGATTTCAGGGAAAAGAGGTTGCTAAGAGTTAACAAGTTGTGATTCCATCTCATGACATGAAGTTCCGGGGCATACAGAGCAATACTTAGGGGAGTTTTTCCGTTCTAAATTCTACTCTTGTATTTTATTTTATTCCTTTAAATGTACAATAGGAACATTGTACAAACCAAGTAGGGGGATGGGAGAAGAATAATCAATTGACCTATATTTTCCCTCTATTTTCTAGTTTATTTTGAAAAATTATGCCATTTTTGAAAAAAATTGACACGTTTTCTGTTACTGAAACTAGAATAGATCTTTGCCAAGCACAATTTACCCTTTATTTTCATTGGCGAGGTTTGCCTGATATTTCTGTTTTCATAAATCATTACATAATCCACTAATATATGAGTGTGCCGGTAGTATTGTAGACTTTAAAACTTGGCATGTACATTATTACGAGACCTAATTGAGTGATAGGAATAAACTGTTCGAAAAGGTAACATTAAAGGATTTACACCAAAAATTAGCCAATATTTTTATTATTGTGTGCGTTTATCGACTTGTTACACCGACTTGTCGACCTCCCGTGTTAAAACCCGTTCTTGCACTCACTTTTAGTGCAAGATACCCCTAGAAAAAATTGTTTAGCCATTCTTTGTTTCAACCTGAATTTTGTATGTTTCGTAACACCATTGCACTTTAGCCTACCCTGTAGTCTATTAATTCATCATTTAGGAGTTGTTGGTTGCTTGAAATCCATGGTTTGGGTGAATGGGCTTGAGAATTTCACTTTCATAGAAGACTTATCATTTCGATCAATGAAGACTCCCGTTATCACTATTACTTTCGATACTGCTTATCTTAAGTAGGGGGTGTTTATCAATGCTACATGCTACAAAACTTTCTATCATGTATTATTATTTCTTAAAAAATATGTATTAGTTAAAATATTTCATTCCAAACTTCTGTAGCATCATCTTATTTAGTGTTGGTTATCTTAAATAAGACCAACTTGTTTCATCTGATACGCGTTGAAGGTTTTGAGTTGGTACGTTTATAAACCAACTAATTCACTGAAGGTTGGGCTAGTATGCATCTGCTTCATCAAATGGCAAAATTTTACACCTATATCACCGACACTAGCCCGTTATTATTGAAGATCAGATTTCTTAACCTTGAAGTTCGAGCTAATGGAAGGATAGTGGCTAGTGATTCTAAAACCGTGGATTTTAGACTATTTGTTTTGTGTTTACTTTATACCAATTAAATATGCATCCCATGTCTTATCCTGCCCTTTATAGATTTTAGCCTTTAGCTTGCTCGAGTTAAGGAATTGAGCAATCACATGTGTCTCGTTCATAGATTTGGACCCGCATGTGTGGCTTTGTCACTTTTTCTGAAGCATTGGTATCAAATAGGATTAATCACATGTTTAAACTTACGTGTGTCACCTGTGTTGCCTTCAAGAGCTATTTTGACTTTAACTCTAGTTGGTATAGTTTTGTGTACTTTCCAAGCTTATGATAGAATACATGCTATGACTATGTTATTGAGTAATCACCCCGAAATGAAACACTTAGACTAGTGAGAGTTGAGTGATTTTGATCCCCTTTTCGTGAGGTGTTCGGCTTTGGTATTTTCTAGCATAGGTAGTTTGTAAATTCATATCTTTTGAGTTAATTTGGGGGATATCTTTTTAGAAATTATTCGAACGGGTCTACTTGAGGGCAAGTAGAACTCAAGTGGGGGATATTTGATAACGTCAAATAGTTTATACTTTTATGTATCAAAATCTCTACTGAAATGCTCATAACTGATATAATTCTAATTGAAATGTATACTTAATTACTTTATATTTCACTTGTAGGAAATTATGAGACATGGAGCAGAAAGACACGGGAATTGGATCGATGGATGCACAAAATGCACCAAGTACGGACTCCAGGAGAAAACTACGATGTAGTTTCCCTGTTTTAACTACGTCATAGTTCCAAGATTGACCAAGACATAGAAGAAACTATGGCGTAGCCCATCTCTTTAGCTACGTCGTAGTTACCGAGAGTCATTAAAGATATACTTTCCTAGGCATAACTACGGCGTAGCTCACCTTTATAACTACGCCGTAGTTGAAAATTATTATTAAAGGAATTGCTGAGTCAAAGAACTACGGTGTAGTTCCACACTTACAACTATGTCGTAGTTGGTTTGTAAATTATAAATAAAGACCCAACTGTGCTGCACATATCGTATCACTCCACGTAAGGGATTCTTATGAGAACATCTAGGGTATCTAAAAGGAAAAGAATTCGGCCACATTCATCAGTCCAAGTGAGAAATCACTCTTTATTCATTATTTATATTAAACACTCATCATTTGGTTTGTAAGATCATAATGTTTATTCAATCTAAGAAATCCTTCATTAGTTCTTATGTTATATGTAGTATGAGTGGCTAAGCACCTTAACTGCTAGCCTTGTTATGATATTAATATACTTTGATGATTGTTTCCTGTTGAATTATCGTTTTAATGTTTTATGGATATCCTAATTTCCTGTTGCATGATCCCTGAATTTTGGTAGTGTTGAGGGTAGTGTCGATTCCTTTTAGGCTTTATCAATAGGCTTTACTTTAAATTAAGGGTTAACATGGTAATAGATATAGGTTTACAACTGTCCTTAGTATAGGGATTGCCCAAACCTCCACCTATAATAAGTTAGACACTTTAAAAGTTTGGGAAAACTCTTCTTTGAGGGTTTTATAGCCCAGAAGAGGGAGTATCCGCATTAGGCTGGTCTTTAGGATAGTTGGGGATTAGTCACTATAGCCTTAATACCCAACTTTCATGATCTACGGGAGATTGAGATCGTATGATATATAGGACAGGGATCGTTGTCAATTCAGGCCTGTTGATATTAGAACCACCATAATAAACGGTAACATGGACATTGCACTAGGAAACACCATTTTAACTGTAACAAATGAGTAACTAGGCTAGTACGTTTTTCTCCCTGATTAATCTTCTTATTTCAATTTTGCATTTTATTTACTTCTAATCTTTCAAAAATCAATTCAAACCATTTTAACCTGTGAAAAATTCAAATTAAAACTAAAACACTTAGCTCTTGGGACGAACTCGGATTTACCAATCCTACACTATACACGATCAGTTTCTATGCCCGTTAGTGTGTTGTAAACCATAGGTAGTCGAGTTTTATAAATTTAAAACTTGAAATTTAATTAAAACAATTATACGCATCATTTTTCAAATAAAGGAAAGTGTACACTCACGTACATTTATCCTAACAACAAGAAGATAACACCTTCTCGGACCGAGAAGTGAGATTATCGGCATTAGCCATGTCCTTAGGATAGTTGTGGGTTAATCACTATAGCCTCGATACCCAACTTCTGTGATCTACAGGACATTAAGATCATAGAATATATAAGACATGTATCGTTGTCAATTTGGGCATGTTGATATTAGAACAACCATAATAAACGGTAACATAGACATTGCACTAGGAAACACCATTTTAACTGTAATAAAGGAGTAACTAGGCTTGTACGTTTTTCTCCCTGATTAATCTTCTTATTTCAATTCAGCATTTTATTTACTTCTAATCTTTCAAAAATCAATTCAAACCATTTTAACCTGTGAAAAATTCAAATTAAAACTAAAACACTTTGCTCTTCAGACGAACTCGGATTTACTAATCCTACACTATACCCGATCGGTTTCTATGCTCGTTAATGTGTTGTAAACCATAGGTAGTTGAGTCTTATAAATTTAAAACTTAAATTTAATTTAAACAATTATACACATCATTTTTCAGATAAAGGAAAGTGTACACTCACGTACATTTATCCTAACAACGAGAAGATAACACCTTCTCGGACTTGAGTTGATTCATCAAGACATTCAAAGTCTTCGAGCTCAAGTAACATTGGTTTTAAAAAATGGTTGAACACAATTTCAAGAATTTTTCAAAGATAATTCCAAATTTTTTAAAACTGTGTGTTCAACACTCCCTTCCTCACAAAATTTTCAAATGAAGATCATTTTTTAAAAGTGAATCAATTTTTGTGGGGAGCTTTTAAAACCAAGTCTTAATGTTTGTAGATACATTATCTATCGTTTCTATTTTAGTGTGTCTAAAACATATAATGTGCGAGCGCAATTTTTAACGAATGCTTTAAATGTCAATTCATGTGATATCTTTCACAAGTGTCTCATATTTGGTTTTTCCAAAATTATGTTCTCCTCATTTCCAAAATGTTTTAAAAACAAATAAAAAATATCCGAAGTCAAAAAGGACAAGTGTGAATGTATCAAAAAGCATTTTTAGCGATCGACGCTACATCTAGTCTAGAGTAATTGAAAATCGTCGTTGGAGGCCTAGTGACCATCCGTTTTAGAAACAGACACACTTTGACATAACTAGCTTTCTCATTTTGTTTAAAAACATATAGTATCTAAGCATAATTTTTCAAGAATTACTCAATGTCATTTTATAATCTTTCAAAATTGTATGCTCAACACTGACTCACCCTCAATTTTATAAGTCATTCACAATATGGTGACACAACTATGTGAAATTAAGGGGGATCAAAAGAAAAATGTTCCACATAATTCATGCTAAATTCATATAAACATTCTTCTCCCCAAAAAAAATTTCATGTCAAATTTTAATCAATTGATATTGCAAATACTAACGGATTTATTATTTTCAATAAAGGGAGGAAATGTGATTAAAATGGGATCTAGAAATATGTTATGTTATCTAAAGACTCAAATTGCTAACTCTTACCTTCACGTGCGAAACAATCTTGAATATTGATGCACATGTGTAAGGGGAGTCTTTCAAAATAAAACTTTCAAAGTGATAAAATATTTTGATTTATATCCCAAACACTTTGATTGATTTTCAAGCAAGGTTTTACGATCAAATACCCAACAACCAACTATTTCATGACGATTATTGATTGAAGTTAAACTAAACCTTATATATATAATATATAATAAAATATATATAATAAGTATAATCTAAAAATAATCAATGAAACCGAGAAGTAGTATAAAATATTCCCGGGTCGTTTATCCCAACGAGCTGCTTAGAATCGAATACGAAGTCGGAAAATTATTGGAGTTTGAATGGAGATTAAATTGATATTGTGATTTTTAGAAAGCTAAATAATCAATAATAAGCAAAAAACGATTAGAGAAAAAACCTAAAACAATTATGAAATTAAAAACTGAAAAACAAATAGCAAGAAATTCACCGAACAAGGGTCAAAAACTCTAAATCCTTAAAATTTAAAACCCTACAAAACAAATTTTAACTTACTAAATCAATCATCTAATGAGCCTAATGAATGCAGAATGAAAAAGACTAGACCGAAAACGGAGTTAAGACTACCTTTAAAAAGAAAAAATCAAAAACGAATAGCAAAATCCCTGTTCTATACAATAGTATGATTTATGCAAAAAACAACCCACCGAAAGAACTTTTATTTTTCATAGATACTAACATGATCCAAAGAAATTGTTTTTTAAAAAAGAATCAAATTTTTTTAGATAATATTCTCCTATTTTTTTATTCTGAATTAATAAACACATTATAAAGAGAACATCAAATTATAAAAAATATTAAACTATTAATTTACCACCCTCATGACCACCAACCCGTCCCCATCCACCCAATCATAACACCACCCCCCACGCCTCCCTCCCCCCACTCCCAATGACTCTACAACCAACTCACAACCCCACACCGCCCCCCCCCTCTACTAACCCCGCTAACCACAGCAGCCACCCGACGATGCCGAACACCACTCCAGAGGTGAGCGAAATAAAGGCCTGCCCCCCTCCCCCATGAGTGCCAGGTGAAAGGACATAGAGCAATTCACTGGAGTAGGGAGATATTAACGAGTCCCACTCACACTCGACTTATAATCATTAGCTACCTGTAACCCCATATTATACACAATTTTTTTCAAATTTTATTTTACAAACTAAATAAGCACACTACACTCATCATTTTTCATAACTACAACTAATTGTCAAAGCTTATCAATAAGCCAGAAAAGGCACTCAAAATCAAGACAGAATGCTAAAATGAGCTTAAAGGCACATGTTGCTTTTTCTTTTTGACTTTTAGCACACAATAAGCAAAGGAAATGAACAATAAGCAAACACAGGCAACAAGCACACTTAATAAGTAAGCAAGAACAAAAGACAATAACTAAAGAGCACAAAATAAGTCAGAAAAAGAAAATAAGCTATTGTCTATACTTAACTAAAAAAAAGGTCAAATGGCCTATTTTGTGCTTAAAAATAAGCACTCAAAAGGTCGGGTTAAGGTCTGAAACTAATGAGCTTATTAAATGAGCTTATTGGCTTTCTAGAAAAGCCAAAAGCTCAAGATAAGGTTAACAAATAAGCTAGAAAAGTGGGCTTAAAGGTAAGCCCTTAGCACCAGGGCAGATTTGTAAATGAATTTTGTGAAAAAGTAAGCTTAAAAATAAGCACCCTAATTAGCTCAAATCCAAAAAGCAATGAGAAACAGATTGAAAGTAGGTCAAACTGAACTTGTGCACAAAGATTCAAGGTCTAAAAACAGATTAAGCCATCTGATAATTGCACTTGAGAATGGGCATTTTTGACTTTTTGAAAATCACACAAACCATGTTGACAGATTTAAAGGAAATGCAAGACAAATCAAACAGACCTAACCACTAGTTTTTAACCACTTAAATGACACACTTCTAAGCCTTAACTCAGATTAACAAGAGCTTAATCATATAAGCTCATGAAAACTTTTTAAAACTTAACAGATTTAAGGAAGCAAATTGAAAACTTGAAAAACACTTTTTAAACTTAAACATTTTAGGAAACAGACTCAAAAGAGCTTAATGACTTAAGCCAAAGTTGGCAAAGTGACACCAACCCAATAGACACAATTTTTGACCCATTTTAGACTCTATCCCAAACACTCCTTTAGGTTTTCAAAAACCAATTTTAAAGCTATTAAGGTCTGAATTAAGCAAAGATTTTTTAAAGACAATTATCAAGCATGTAATATTAAGCAGTAAAAAGTAAAAAGCAAAAGGAAATAAGCACTTTAATAAGCTAATAAGCAAAAGTCAAAAATAAGCAATTTAAGGCAGATTAACACTAAACTTTAAATTACAAGCATGAAACCAATAATAAGCATAAATAGCACATAAATAAGCAACTAGAGTAATAATAAGCTAAAATTAAGCACTGCTACAGTAGTAAGCTAAAAATTTAAAGAGAAATGTACCTTGACTCCTTGCTCAAAACAGGAGTATATGAAACCTAAATAAGCTCTAATCCTACCCAAGCTTATAAATAAGCTATACTAAGAACCCAATGAGCCTTCCATTACTGCTCATTCATCCAAAAGCTTAAATTCAGCACTCTCTTTTTCTTTCTTTTTGGTCTTTTCTCTTTTTTTTGTATTAAAGTTTAAAGACAGGTTAAATGTTGCTGACTTGAGAACTTATATGAATCAAAAGTGAACTTTAAAAGAAACTTGAATCTAAAAAAAACTTGGAACACACTTTAAAAACATGAATCTGAATTTTCATTAAACTTAAAAAATTACAAGTACATAAAAAGTTTAAACTGAGTTACACTACTTTTTTAAACTGAAAAACTAAAAGCTATCTATTATATTATGCCTCAAGGGCTTACAAATGAAGCTATTTATAAAATACGAGCTAGGGTTTCTTGGTCCTTTGTCTTCTTCCTTGTGTGCTTCTTTGTAGAGACAAATGAGCATATGTGTTTCTTGTGTGTGTAAACACAAAGCCAATCTGAACCCTTCATTATTCTTGCTGCCCAATCAAATTTATCTCACCTATTGATCGAATGTTGTACTTTGGATTGCCAACATGGACTTATCCATGTGGGGGAGTGGGGTTTAGGTTAGTGATGGTTTTGAAGTATTGTGGTGAGGTCAACGAGGCTTGAAAGGGACGGGTTTGGGGTGTTATGTGTTTGGCGGGAAACCTGACCCAAGAAGATATACAGTAACTAATTTGAGTTATAAAAGTGTGATTTTGAGTACTTGGCACAAAAGGTCCCTCATGGTGTATATGTTTCTTGTATAGTTAGTCCTTGTTGTGGTAGACTTTTGTGGACTTGGCAGATTTAGTCCCCAAGGGTTATAAGAGTTTTTACAAATTCAGTCCTTTGTGGTGGTTACTTTGAGTTTTAGGCAGAAATGCCCCTTGGACTTTATAGGGAATTTGGGCTTATGTAAATTAAATGGGCCTTAAGTCTTCATTTACACTAATAGGCTTATCCGGCCCATTAGATGGGTGCGGGTTTGACCCATTAAGTATTCTTCGATGTCGGCTCCGATTTTGACTGTTGACTTTTCTGGGTTGACTTTGACTTTTTGGCTTCGATTTGACTTTGTCTTTTCCATGCTTTTCCATTCCGTGCTTGGTTTTGTCGTTTTTGGCTTGATTTTTCGTCCTTTTGTCGGATATCCGTTTCCTGCACAAAATAAGTGAAAACATACAAATACAATGTATTTTTGGTACGTTTTTTTGTCATTTAAGTCCGGTTTTAATGGATAAAGGTATGTGTAATTAAACGCATACCAAAATCCCCCATACTAAGACATTGTCGTGTCCTCACGCAATGCTATGAAGTAAGCACTTAGAAAACTAAGAATCTCGATCCCCCTCGACTAATAACCTCGAAAAGTAGCTAAGTGTTCATCAAGGGAGTTAAAGACTCATAAGTTTTGAAAATCCCCGTCTTTACCATTTTTATATATACACTTATTCCTACACATCTTTTTGTATTTTTCATTTTTCTCATTTTTTTTGTAGTTTTCATATTAAGCAACTAATTAGAACGTTTGACTTTCGTTATTTTCTAACTTTTAGGGATCATAGAACAAGATGCATTTCGATCCGAGAATGCCCCAAAAAGGATAAATTCATCGTTCCTGACTTTTCATTTATTCCAAACCAAGCTTAAAACAAAATCACCGTTAATTATGAGTTAAGATGCTAACACTACTCATTTTTGCAACTTGTAAACTTTTCACTCCCGACAATTTATATCTTAGGTGTATGTGCTATTTTGAATTTCAACATGGATCAATGTTTTGCAACATTCTATGTTTCACGTTCCACCCGAGAATAATGAGTTTGAAGGCGAGATCATCCCATGTAGCGACTTTCGTCTCGGCACATCCCAACCTTGCGGTTAAGTGACCAGGCTTTTGACACCCCACAGAGACTAGTATCGTTTCAACAAAAGTCGGTAGGACAAGTTGTTTGTTGCCGGTTATAATGACAAGATGAGAACGAGTGCGCATGCACTAAAATGTAAAAAGAAAATTTATACTAATTTATAATAAATAATATATAATATTTGGTTTTTTTCAACAATTGTATTCACAATTTATTTTAAAAACGGACAATGAGATAAACACTTAAACCTAAAATCAATCGCTTCTCGGTAGCTCTTACAAAGAGAAAAACGCAGCAAAGGAGCGGAGGATTTAAGGAAAGCGCGAAAGCTAATTAAAAACCTTCTCCCTTTAGGGTCGTAGTTCGTTGGAACGACCCGCCTTATACCCCTCTTATAGTTTGTTTAGCTTTCAAAGGTGAACCGTACCTCGCGAGAGACACAAAAGGTAAGTTTTTGATCTTTGGTTCGGGAACTTATTAATGATAATACTTCAATTGAAAGTATTATATTGATGGTGAATTTTATTTCTTTTTATGGACAATATTTTTAAATTTTTGATTTTTTTATATTTTTTTTATAAGAAAATAAGCAAAATAACTTCACTCGGAAGGATCTTCAAACACAAATTGTCAAACGGCTCAACAATCGTATACAATCCTCCCCGGCAGCGGCGCCAAAATTTGATAAACTCTTGATCAACCCTTTTTTAAATATATATATATAAATAAATATATAATACTTATAATAAGGAAAGTCAAAAATCTCTCAATGTAGTAAACCGGGAGTATGATTCCCGGGTCGTTATCCCCAACGAGGAATGCAATTGAAAGTCGAGAGTCGTTTTGATAATCGATGCTTGAATGGAACAAGATTTAGATTGGTTTTCTAAGACTACGGGAAAATTAAGGCAATTTAAACTAAAAACAATTAAGGCACACAAATTTAAACTAAAAACGCAAACCGGGAATCCTAAAAACGCGACCTAAAAACCAACTAAGGCAAAAATTAATCCTAAAAATGCAAATTTAGTTTCTAAACCTCTAAAATGACAAAAGAAAATTTTCTAAAAAAGTTTTATATATTTTTTTCTTTTTTTATAATTTTTTATGAATTAAAACCTATTTAATCTATTTAAAATTCTAGAAAATAACAAATTAATTCCTAAAAATTCCAAAAAATGATTTTCTACTTTAGAAAAGTCTAAAATATGATAAAAACTCAGAAAAATATTTTTCACTACTTTTTATAATTAAAAACTATTTTCTAAAATTAATTTAAAAAGCTAAAAATGAAATTTAAAATCTAAAAATGATGAAAAAGATTTTAAACTTTGTAAACCTAAAACTATTTATTCTAAATCTAAAAACTATTTTTTTGTATTTTTCTGATTAATTAAACTATTTTTAAATGATTTTCTAAATTTTTAAACTTCGAAAAATAAAGAAAAATAACAAATTAAGTTGGAAAAATCTAAAAAAATTGCAGGAAAGTCCTAAATGTTGTAAAGTTCCTAGGAAAAATAAGCTGGTTAAGCCAGCTTATCGAATAAGCTCTAAAAAGCTAGAAATAAGCTATGAATTGGCTTATAAAAAAAGAGTGAAAATGTGTATAAATAAATAGATTATGCAAAGTAAAACGGAAAAGACCCAAGGGTGCTAGTGGTAGTGTGTGTTGTGTGTAAAACGTTTGGTGAGAAGGGTAGAGGTCCCGGGTTCGAGCCTTGCTCACCTAGGGCTTCCCCTAATCCGAAATGTTTTTTCAAATGCCATTTTTGACAACTTTTTAAAGGGCTTAAAAATAAGCAACTTTTACAAAAACACTTTTTTTATAAACCACAAATAAGCACATAATTAAGCTGAAAAGGTGACAGAATAAGCTAAACTATACTAAGCCTTAAAATGGCTAACTGTTAAGCTAAGTAAGCACTAAAAAGCAATCCAAAAAGAGAAATAAGCTAAGACAGGTAATAAGCTATACTTAATAAGAAATTTTGAACAAAAATAAGCAACTACAATAAGCTAGAATGACATTAACTAAAAAAAACTCTAAAACTAGAAATTTTTAACTAAAGTAAGCAATAAGCTCAAATAAGGCCTAAACTAAGTGAAATAAGCTAAATTTGATTAAACCTAACCTAATAAGCTGAAATACATCTAAATAAGCAAGGGCAATAAGCAGATAAGCTTAAATAAGCAAATGAGCCTTTTGGCCAAAACTGATAAGCAAAAAGGCCAATAGGGACTTTTCTAGCTTAAAAATAAGCTAGCAAAAGGATCCTTATGGCTTAGTGGCTTATACCACTAAGAAGAATGGCCAAAAAGCTACAATAAGCAACAAAGAAAAAGCATTTTGAAATTCAAATAAGCACTTAAAAAGCTTCATGAAAAGGCTATCTCACACTGACTCAACACTTAGACAAATTTTTGATAACTTTTGCAATCTTAACAAAACCACACTTTTGAGCTTAAAAATAAGCACACAAACAGATCCTTATGACTATATAACCTACAAACAGATTAACTTTAGACCTCAAAGAACAATAATCAACACTCAAAAAGCATTTTGAAATTCAGGATAAGCAACAATAAGCAAATGAAAAAGCCATTTCTCAAATTTTTTCAATACTTAGCAAATACTTGACAGTTTTGGTAAAACACAAATAACAAATGCAGGCTATAGAGCTTTGTTTATAACCTGTTTTAACACATGCATAAACACAAAAACAACAATAAGCAAAAGCACAATCAAATAAGCAACTAAAATAAGCTATAAACCAACAGTTTCAAACATCAAACTCTTAACACCTTGAAAATGAGATTTAACACTTAAAAACCTAAACAAACTGAATTTTAGGACTAATTAAAGCTAAGCTAAACTGACCCAAGAGTAAAGATGCAATTTTGACCCATTTTGACCCATTAAACAGGTTAAACCAAACACCCCTTTAAAAACTGTTTTAGCTTTTTTAAAGAGATTAACACTTATTTAAAGCACACATTTAAAAGACCAGATGTTAAATAAGTAAAACAAACAATATTAAGCAAATCTTCATAACCAATAAGCACTCCAATAAGCTGAAATAGATTATGCAAGTAGATAAGCTATTTAAGACAGATTTTAAAAAACACTTGCACAAATGAAATTTTAAACTATAACTAAGCATTCATAAGCATTAGACATCATAACAAAGCACAAATAAGCAAATAAGAAAAGGCAATAAGCAACAATAAACAGTTCTAGAGTAGATAAGCTAAAAATAGATAAAAGAAGACTTACAAAAGTCCTAGCTTTTGTGAATCACTAAAGTACCCAAATTAGTTCATAAACATCCTATAGCTTATCAACATAAGAACTAACCCATGGCCATCCAATATTTACCATGCTCCATGAGAGTTTCTTGATATTTTTGGTATTTTATAGATTTTTATAAGTAAATCAGTTAATAAAAGTGATAAAAACAATAAACAAAGGAAGAGATTAAGAAGCTAAAAGCTTAGTGAAGCTTTTAGGTTAGATCAATAAGCTGCATCATAGCTTAAAAAGCTTAATAGGTTATATTAAATGATCAAACACAGAATCTTAAGAACAATACCTCAAACTTTTCATTAAAAACTTAAACTTTTACAAGGAATTTGAAATACATAATAACTTTAAAAACTTAAATAAAAACTACACTTAAAAAGAGACTAAAAAAACTTAAAAAAAACTCTCCTTCACCACAAGGGTTAAGCCCTCTATTTATAGGCCGGATAGAAGGACCTAGATCCTTGGCTTGGTTTTCTTGTGTGAGAGGAAAAGCAGCATCAATCTTGGCCCTTCAAATCAACTTGTGCTTCTTTAAATTCATCTTAGCCCTTGGATGTGTCCACGTAATCATTCCCCAATGATTGCCTTGGATCGCCAACGTGTC
Organism: Tanacetum coccineum; assembly: GCA_026074375.1. Taxonomy (NCBI): domain Eukaryota; kingdom Viridiplantae; phylum Streptophyta; class Magnoliopsida; order Asterales; family Asteraceae; genus Tanacetum; species Tanacetum coccineum. The sequence continues at coordinate 2,995 of BQNB010077576.1, read as the reverse complement.
AGAGCCCAAATACGTCACTCATTGCATCATTATTGGCTTCTAGAAGGGGTTTTAAGTGGGTTTAACCTCGGGGTAAGAGTAATTTTGGGGATGGAGGGTGAACAGTAACAATGGGGGTGTGAGCGGGAAAAGGGGTTATCCTGTTTGTTTGATTGGTGCAGGGTACGAGTTTAGTGGGTTGTCAAAAATGGTCCCTCAACGTCACTATTATATGTTATATTGCAGGTTTAGTCCTTGTGGTGATACAACTTTGGTCCTTGGAGTTTGGGTTGGGATTGCACCGTTAGTCCTTTTAGGGACTAACGGGGGTGTTATAAAGGGAGTAAGGGATAACGGGGTTATAAGGGGATGATGTTGGGCTAGCTTTGGGCCGGGTATGGTTTTTAAAAAGACTTGGGCTTTTATTTATGCTTTAAGGCTTATAAAGATATAAGTGGGCTTTCCCGGGCCCACTAGGTGGGTACGGGTGGGCCCACTTTTGGCAATTTAGGTTTTTAGGTTTGGTTTTCGATGCTCTTTCTAATGCCTCATCCCGGGGTTGACTTTGACTTGACTTTGTTGACTTTGACTTTTTGACTTGGCTTTGATTTTGACTTCTCTTTACGCTCTTTCCGTTCTCGTGCTCGGTTTTGTCGTTTTGGCTTTGATTTTTGTCCTTTTCTTGGATATCCATTACCTGCATAATACAAATGTAAAACATACAAATACAATGTATTTTTGGTACGTTTTTAGTCATTTAAGTCCGGTTTTAGTGGTCAAAGGTATGTGTAATTAAACACATACCAAAATCCCCCATACTAAGATATTGTCGTGTCCTCACGCAATGCTATAAGTAAGCACTTAGAAAACTAAGAATCTCGATCCCCCTCGACTAATTACCTCGAAAAGTAGCTAAGTGTTCATCGAGGGGAATTAAAGAATCAATGATTTAGGTTTAGAGACATATCCTCCATCACTGTTCCATTGAGCTTCTGATAATACTACTGCTTTGAGTTGACTAACATGGTATTCGAGTTCCACATCAATGTTGTACTGTACCTTTAGCCATTCTAATTCTGCGCCTTTAAGATATGCTATTGAAAGCTCGTCCTTCTAGATCAGTTCCTTAAACTTCTTTGCTATGGCGACAGTTGATGGTCCAAGAATATAATTTTCATCCTTATCAATGTCTGATTTTAAGAATAAATCAAACCATGTCGTTCTCTTTTTAGCTAACCCCGACTTCTTTAGAAATCTTTCTAGGTTGGAATGTTTTTGAATAGGAGTATCTGCTTTGTTCAGGGGTTGCATGGTAGGTGTATCATCTTGTACTATAACCATGAGAGATCTATTTCGCCTTGATGATCTAGAAGAAGGTTCATCGACATCCTTTTGATGTTTCTTCTTGTTCTCCCCCTCATGATTATTAGGAGGATCCTGATTATCATGAGGCCTTTTGTGAAAGGATGATTGTACAGCTTGAGCATCGAGTGCATCTTGTTCGAGAATGATGGATTCATAAAGGGTGACATAAAGTTGTTGATGAGTTGTATGAGTGTCATTTGACTTATTTAAGTGAATTCGATTTAACAGCTTTAGCTTTAAGTCCATTTCTGAGAGATCATCAGTGGAGGTGGATGATTGAGTAAAGTGATTGATTTGGTTGGTTTTCATTACTTCGAGCATAGAGGTGTTAAGGCGAGGCTTAACATAATTTGCAATGACATTTTGTTATATGACTAGGTAGAAGCTTTTTTATTTCTGTCAAAACTTTTGCTTGGACAGCTTTTTCAAATGCTTTAGAAACATTGAAATTTATGAGAGCTTCCAGCTTCTGATCATATTCTCTGAATTTCTGTGCGACTACCTTCTTGAGTTTGATCTTCCTCATATTCCTTTTTGCCTTTTGCATCAGCTTCTTTGCTTTGGCTTGTAGGGAGTTTGGTTGTGGAGTTATTGTAGGAAAGGGAATTTTCTTGGCTGGTAAAGATGGTATGTGATGAGCATTCTTGTCCGAGAACATTTCCTGCATTAAAGTTTTTGTTGCTAGAACATCTACATGTGTATCAAGTGGTACTTCGGATGCACCTGATATATAGCTTGCTAGCTCAGGATTTCCCTCTGGGTTATGCACCACTGAGGTTGTTTCAGCATCAATACACACTGGATGACTCATAAAATCTGTCAATTCATTTGCAGGTGTTTCATCTAGAAAGGTCCGAATGAAGTCTAGCGAGGAACTTATAACTGTCAGACCGAGGTAGGTAGAATCATGTGTTATAGTAGACTTGTTATGCATGAACACTCCATACCTTGCATCATCATTATCTTTATGTGGATTATCATCAAATAAATCCATATCAGATTCGTTAGCATCATCAATTTCATTTGCACTTTCCTCTGATTTGTCTGAACTTGAAGAGTAGAGTGTTGCATCATTAGCAGTATCTGATGAAGAATAGTATTTGTTATGAGCAACACTCGATCCTTCTCCTGTAACTAGTTGCTTCTTTTACCTTAAACTCTCAAGTTTGCTTGCTTTTAATCCTTTCCGTAAGTCTAGCAATAACTGAATTGCTAGATCTCTAACTGCGGGACCTTTGAGTTTCTATCCCCACTCATTGTACTCTGCAACAGCTTTGTCAGTTTGGCTGTCAATTGTCAATTGACTCCTTTGACGTTGTTGAGAGCACGGTTCTTAATACTAATGGAATTTGCAAGTTCACCTATAACTGCTTCTTTAGCGATAGTAAGAGATCTTGTTTTCCTTGGCACAACAACTTTCTTGAGTTTGTTGGGAACATTTGCTACTTGATCACCATAACACATAAAACCTTTTCCTCTTCCACTTTTGATTAGAGATACGTGTTGCTCTTCTGGTTCATCAACAATTTTAGCTTTGTCACTTTCCACTTTCTTAGCCATATAATACTTGTACCCTGCTTTCTTCTTGATTGCATCACTAATCATGGCATCGAGAACTTCCATTCCAAACTTGTATTCACCGTTAGTCGTG
>BQNB010077575.1:0-30803 GCA_026074375.1 Tanacetum coccineum | reverse complement strand
CACATCTTGTTACAACTTTTCAGAACTGGGATTGATAGAATATTTCGACTTGTGGGATTCATGCATAATCACGAATCTTAAGTCTCCATATCAAGGTAACCAACTCCTGCCATATAAACATAGTGTTCCTTCGACACGTGGTTCCAATCTTTCCTTGGGTATATCCCTTCTGATTATACCGCCTACGTCTTCATTTACGAGATTCTCTGGTTTCTGGGCTTCGATCTGAGATTCTAATATTCGTTTGTGAAAATCCAAGTCAATTGTCATAACTAAGACTCGAACCCGTAACGGCTGAATCTATTCCTTATGGCTCAACGCATTGGCCACTACATTTGCCTTCCCTGGATGATAACGAATATCGTAATCGTAATCACTTAACAACTCTAGCCAATGGCGTTGCCTCATGTTAAGCTCCTTCTGATCGAGAATGTGTTGTAGGCTTTTATGGTTGGTGAACACGGTGCATCTGGTTCCGTAAAGGTAGTGTCTCCATATTTTTAGAGCAAATACCACCGATCTAAATTCTAAATCATGAGTGTTGTAGTTCTTCTCGTGAACTTTTAACTGTCTAGAAGCATAGGCAATCACCTTCTCTCTCTGCATCAACACAGTACTTAACCCTTTGTGTGAAGCATCACAATAGACCACAAAGTCTTCGCTTCCTTCAGGTAAAGCTAGAATTGGCGCACTGCACAACTTCTGCTTTATTAACTGAAAAGCATTTTCTTCCTTTTTACCCCACTCAAACTTGATTCCTTTCTGAGTAAGTTTCGTCATTGATTTAGCAATCTTCGAAAATCCTTCAATGAACCTTCGATAGTAACCAGTAAGACCTAAAAATTGGCGGATCTCCATGGGTGTCTTAGGAGACGCCCAATCTTTGATAGATTCTATTTTGGCTGGATCCACATGTATGCCTCTGCTATCAATGACGTGTCCGAGAAATTGTACCTTCAGAATCCAAAATTCACATTTTGAATATTTGGCATACAACTTCTCTTTCTTAAGCAATTCTAAAATAGCCTTGAGATGTTCTTCATGCTCTTTCTCGTCCTTTAAATAAATAAGTATGTCATCGATGAAGACAATTATGAAGTTATCCAAGTAAGGCTTGCATACTCGGTTCATGAGGTCCATGAATACCGCAGGTACGTTTGTCAGTCCCAATGGCATAACCTGGAACTCGAAATGACCATACCGAGTTTGGAATGCCGTCTTCGGAATGTCTTGCTGTGGTACTCTAAGCTGGTGATATACTGATCTCAGATCTATCTTCGAATAAATAATGGATCCTTGGAGTTGATTAAATAAATCGTCGATCCTCGGGAGTGGATAACGATTCTTTACTGTCAGTTTATATAACTCACGGTAGTCGATGCACATCCTGAATAACCCATCCTTCTTTTTGACGAATAAGACCGGGGCTCCCTAAGGTGAGGAACTAGGCTTGATGAATCCTTTGTCGGAAAGCTCTTGTAATTGTTTCGATAATTCCTTCATTTCGGATGGAGCCAATCGATACGGTGCTTGAGCTACGGGTGCGGCTTCTGGAATTAAGTCAATTTGGAATTCCACTGGTCGAGCCAGAGGAAGACCTGGCAAGTCCTCGGGAAATATTTCCAGAAAATCTTGGACGATTGGTACGTCCTTTATTTGTTTCCCTTTCGACTAGTCCTCCTCTTTCTTGGAGGATATCTGTGCTAAAAAGACCTGGCATCCTTTTGCCATGTACTTTTGAGCTTTTGAACATGAGATAATTGTCAACCGAGATTCTCTCCCGTTGCTACTTTCGTTGCCACAAAAAGTTAAAGTTTCATTCCCATAGGGAACTTGAACAAGTTTCTCATCGCACACGATCATGGCGTGACATCTTCTTAACCAGTCCATACCAATAATAACATCGAAACTACCCAGTTCTACGAGCATTAGATCTATGTTGAATAGATGGTCTAATAAATTTAAAGTGCAACCTCGTATAATAGTGTCTATCCCGACTAGTTTCCCATCAGCTAATTCGACATCATAACAATTTTCTAATGGAGTTGGGGCGATGTTAATCAAGGAACTAAATGTAGTGGATATAAAGCTTGTATCGGCACCAGTGTCGAATAAGATAGATACATAGTGGTTATTTAAGAGGAATGTACCCGTAACGACATTGGCATCTGGGTTTCCTAATGCATTTCCTTTCTTTTATGCATTCATAAATGCATAAACCCAGCCTTGTGTATTGCCATTCCCTCCATCCTTATTCTTCAACTTAGGACAATCTCTCTTGAAATGCCCTGGTGCTCCACACTCAAAACAACCATTTCCCTTGGGAGCTGCCCCATTGCCTTTCTGAGTATTATCAACATTTATGTTACCAGTACCCTTGCAATCGCGAGCAAAATGCCCTACTTTGTTGCACTTGTAGCACTTCTGGGTGCATGGGCCATTGTGGTGAAGATGGCACTTAGTGCACTTGGGCAAAGATCCCTCATAAGGTTTCTTTTCGCCTGTCCCCATATTGTAGACCTTTACGATATTCTGCCTCTTGAAGGGTTGTTACTGGTGACCATGGTTGTTTCTGGATAAATCATCAGCCTTCCTTTTGTTGTCAGACTGCCTTTCTGTGTAGGTGCAGAGTTTCTGATCCATCAACTCGTTGGCTAACTCAATAGTCTCATCCAACGTCTTGGGTCTGACGTTCCCATAAATGTTGTTAGGAAGTCCACTGATGTACTTGTCAACCTTCTCGGTTTCATTGGAAACAAACTTGGTACATATCAGGGTTAGCTCTTGGAAACGTTCAGTGTATGCTGGAACATCGTTCTCCTTGACCTTTATGTTCCACAACTCGATTTCTAGTTTCTTGATTTCACCCTGCGGACAATACTTGTCTGTCATCTTTTTCTTAAGTATTTCCCAAGTCATTGCATAAGCCTCATGACCTAAGGTTCTTATCTGACCATTCCACCAAGTCAAAGCAGCACCTAATGGAGTGTACGTGGAAAAATTCACTTGATTCTCAATAGCACAACCACTGATATTGAAAACTAACTCCATCTTCTCAATCCACCGAGTCAAACCGACCACGCCTTCAGTCCCCTTGAAGTTTAAAGGTTGACACATCATAAAGTCAGCGTAAAAACAAGGGTGCGCAGTTTGCACATTCCTTTGGTTATCCTCGTGCGAACTGTGACTTCCATCTCCAATGGTGGAGTTTCGCAAAAGAGCTTGGTCAATCATTGCTTGGATGGATTCTGGAGTCAAGTTGTTTGGGTTGGTGTTGTTAACAAGGGTATTCGGTCCTCTTCTGGTCGTAGGTGCCATGATTTGTCTAGATCATAAAAGATAAAACATGAGGTTATATGACAGAATATAATAATGTATAAATGAGATATCAACACAAGAGAGGTATATAGTATGACATAACACATCCATTTCATTCATAACCTTGAAAATTTTACATAAAATAGTTGTCGGATTACACAAAATACAATACAAAAGATCTAAGGCTATGCTAGCGGGGAAAACCCCTAATACTTAACATGCCTGTATAGTGACCTAGCAAGATAAAATAACATAAATCACTGGATGTGACTGTCAGCATCTCCAGAAGCATCCTGGTGATCTGGAATCCTAGCCTTTGGTCCTGGCTGTCTAGCTCTCCTCTGCTGCTCTCGTAGTGCTAACAACTCGGCCTGCATGTCGCTCATCTCTCGCCTCATGTCCCTAATGACTCGGAGAGTCTCTACCATCTGTGCCTGATGCCTACAGTCAGTCTCTCAAAGTGCTGCTAACTCAGCCTGCTGCATCTAAAAGCGAGTCTCATGTACCTGATGTTGTGTCTAAATGAGTGTACCCTGCAGCTGTAGATGTGTCTGGTATGCCTGGAGATGGGTCTCGTATGCATACATATGATCACGATAGGTCTGAAGCTCCTGATGAGTTGCTTGACTCAATCCTATCGAGTAAGCCTAAGCCTCTCAAGAAGCATAGGCCTCCTCCTCTACCATCCATACTGTCTTATGGAGAGTGATCCTATCCCCCATAAGTAGATCGACCCGCTGCGAGTCCATATCGAATCGCTGTGATATACGAGACCTACTATCCTGAGCATCCTCTAGTAAAGCATACAAGTCATGTGTATCATGCTCATGGAGCACAGCAAGCTCTGTGACCCTAGTATTGACCTCTCCCATGGTTATAGGTGCTATCTCTGGAACTGCCTCTTCCGGATCTACCCAAGTATCCCTAATACCGTACCTAACATCTCTAATCCCCTGTCGCCTCTCTCCAGCATCTACCGTGCTGACAAATCCATAATCTATCCCCTGGCCTTTGATAGGTCTAGCAGTAGAACTCTCCTCGACCTCGTATCTGGAGCCTAGGGTAGACAAATACAACCTCTTGCGGGGAGGTTGCTCAGACTCAAGAATATCATCCCTACGGTTAATAGGTGGTGGTATGTATAGAGATGGTGGTAGTGGTGGTAGTGGAGGTGATGGGAATGCGGCAGTAACTGCATCAATAAGGGCCTGAGTGGATGCTATCCTGAGTGTTTGGATTTAGGTTGGACACCCAGATGATGGTAGTAAGGGTGATGGCACAGGTGGTAATGATGAATATGCAGGTGAGGCCATGCTCCTAACAAGGCGCTCCCCTGCATAAGGTGGTGATAGTGAGATAGGTGGTGATGGTGATGGAGTAGTCATGGCCAGAAGTCTCTCAACCTCTGCCTCTGGTGGAAGGGATATGGAAGTCTAAGGCCGAACGATAATCCTAGCCCCAATAGTAATGTTAGTGGTGGGTGGTGGTATAACAAGCTCTGTTCCCTCAGGTGAGAAAACAGGCTCATCAACAGGTATAACAATAGTAGAGTCGGCCAGAGCTAAGTGCTCCTCCTCCTCCTCCTCGTCCTCATCATCCTCATCCTCACCATCAGCGTCATCCCCAGATGAATCATCATCATTATCATCTCCATCATCTCCCCCGTCCATAGGATAGTCGACCGGACCATCCTTTGTCTCATCATCCTCGTACTCCTCTGGATCCTCCTCGGGATCCGACTCAGTAACATATCCGAGTGACACAACAATAGGTAAATCAACAGGAGGTAATGGCTGCTCCTCGGCTGGAAACTCATGGTCATCCTCCAATGGTATACTCAGGGTATCTAGGCTTTGGCACGTAGTCAGGATCATGTGCCTGTACGAACATAGGCTCACGCTCATCCTTGTCCTGAGGAATTGGCGGCGTCTGTGGATCCTCTGGGCCTGATATGTAATCCGGTGATGGTGAGGCTACTGGCTGCATTGGGAGTCCGTCTTATCCTAATACGATGACCCATGGGATGCCTCCCTCAAATATCTCCTCATCATCGGCTCCCTAGAAGGCTCTGTCGGGCTCAGAGTCGGTGTAGAAGGAAGTGTAGGTAACCGCAGATGATGCAAAAGACATGACTACTGCAAAAAGTAAAAATAACTTATATAAGTATTACTTATAACAGAGATTGGTATGATATGTCTATAAGCTTTAATTATAAGAGTGGTCTCTATGTTATATCTAAAAGATTTATTTATAAGTCTTATAGTAATATACTTAGTATATTTTATATACGCATATATCAATCATGTAAGCACTTAGTACCCTACTAATGCTAAAACAATGCATGTCATGCAAGCATATATCCTGGATGCAAACAAGTAATGTATGTATATCCCTCGCAAATCCCATTTGTGAAAACATTGTTTGAAAATGGTTATAGTCTAGACAAAAACTTTTGACCTGATTCTCTATAACCTTGGCTCTGATACCAATCTGTAACACCCCCAAATCTGGGTAGCAGTGGAATGTTGAATATCCGAGGGCGTTACTTCATAGATCAATAGCACAAGATATGAGAACGACCACTAACGTGTCGTTTTAAAAAGATACATTGGATTAACAAAATACTTGTTCATTACATAAGCTCATGGCTTCAAATTGTTCGACAATATAAGTAAAGATTTCGGTTTATAACAAATGTTCCCAAAATGTAATACGCCCAAATCTTTAGTACTGACTCTTTCCAAAGAGTGACCCCCAATGTATCTGAGCACCCCGTGCCTTATTGACCTGAGAAAACATGCTTAAAATATCAACATAAAGTTGGTGAATTCATAGGTTTATGTAAATCAATAGTAGGACCGCAAGATTTCCAAGTGTATGATTAAGCAACAAATGCAAACATCATAAAAAGTAATTACGTTTTCCTAAGCTCATGACACTGAAGCTCGACATGTATGAATGCAATAAATTGCCAATAATGCCCATGAATGATGTTCTAACCCGAAACATCCCAAATCCGACATGTTATAACGTTCGTTCCCGGTGATAGCTAGTCACCCGAACGGGGATGTCAATCCCAAATAGATCTACTCATAACATTCGCGCTTACAATCCAGTAATTGACAGTTCATGATAAAGGGCTCAGTGGGTTATCGCTACTTAGGCAAACACGTAATCATTGTATAAAATGTACACTTGCGTCCAATTTGTAAAACAAAGCATGTTCTCACCCCAAGGATGTAAATCATTTAAATAATTGTAAAACATGGGGCTATGAACTCACCTTAGTAAATAGTCCTCTGAAATGATAATAGATATCCAAGTATGAATCACACCGTCAAATACCTAAGTAAATACGGCCAGTCTTAGTCTACAAATTTAGGCTAAAGACTCAATGTATAAACTACAATAAATTGCTAGTTTATATATACTGTTATCACTTGTGTGGTGGTGCACATGTTTAATGTAGTTATATCCGTTTGATGGCTCTTGGAAAAGTATACGATTTCACACGATCTAGTATACGTGTAAACGTTTATTAATAAATATCCATATTTATTAAGTCGTGGTTTAACTTGTTATAATATATGATAAATATATAACTCGTTAGATTCGTTAAGTGTTTACAAAAATCACTTTCATTTATAAAATACCCTTAGGTTTTCTATAATTTACCAAACAGTCCTTCTAGTTTATAAAAATATAACATTTACACTTTAGACCCTTAAGTTTTCACTTGTACATGTTTAGTTCTTCAACTTTACAAAGTTTACACATTAAGTCCTTATATGCTCCAACAACCCACTTAAGTTTCAGGAGTGTCATAAATAGTCCCTCAATTTACTAGAATAGTGAATTGGTAGTTTTAAATCCTCAAGTTTCTAAATTGACACATTTAGTCCCTTAACTTGTAAAAATCACATTTTAACTCCAATTAAGTTCCAATAAGGGACATTAGATTTCATTAAGCTCCAATAAGCCATATAAGTTGTCCTGACTTATAAATAAGCTCAGGATAGCTTATTTTGGCTTAATGGGCCTTATTGGGCCCGTTAAGGTCCAATAAGTGTTTTAGAGGTCCGATTAAGTTTTAAAAAGCACTAAAGCATTTGTTAAGATTATTTAAGCTACACAAATCTGTTTAGCTTATTAATAAGCTCGGATGAGCTTATTTTGAGCTTATTGGGCTCGTTGGCCCAACAACCTTAATTGAAAGTTTGCAAAAAGGGTTTCTTAGGTTATACAACTTATTTTCTAGACTCATTAGGCTTATTTAGGTCTGATTAAGTAGACTTTTCTTTGTGGCTTATTAAATAAGCAAATAATGCTTCGGTAATGGGCTTTTGGGCCTATTACGAGCCCGATAAAAGGTATACACGTTTGGGCTTAATTCATTTGGGTCCATTAACTTGTCCTAGGTTATAGTAATCCTTATAATCTACTTAAGCTCACAAATAAGCTGTTGAAGCTTATTTGTGGCTTATGGCTTTTATGGTTCGCGGTAATGGGCTAACGAGCCCATTTAAGGACCCGTTTGGGTTCTAACCATACTAGGGGTCCATATTAGTTTTAAATGAGCTGGTAAGGTTCTTATTAAGCTCATAGAGCTTATTAATAAGCTGTAGTCTCAGGGCCTTTGGCCTGTTTGGCCTGCTAGGTCCATTAATGGTACATTAGGATTAAACGAACCCAAATGTGGTCCATTAGGTTCACTAGTTACATTCTAGGGTTTTAATCTTTGAATAAGTATTCGATAAGCCCTAAACATTCATGTTTTACCACATGCACTCAATTAATATGATTGAATACGCTTTCCCAAGCCATGTTGTTGCATTTTCGTAAGGAGTTCACGTATAGTTTTTGTGCATTTAGTAGCAATGAGACAATTGATCACCATGGTTCCCATATTGGCATTATAAATGAAACCTTAAGCCTCAACTCGATATTCAATTACATTTTATACATTTTGGCACCACACAAGTTCATATACATGTATTAGGTACGTGAAACATGCATGGGTTGAACCATGCATGTCCATGCTCATGTTATTTGTCCCATATAAATATTACGTGACCCATATAACTAGATATGAATAAAAACGATTTGAATATGGACATGTAGAGTTTAGTTCAAGACTTACAATAGTCTTAGTGTCTTGTTTGTGGATTGTGAAGCAAACCCGAATCGTATAAACCCCAAATCGTATAAATATGATTGTATTTTCCCTCCTAGCTTAACCCATTGCCTTAGAATCTTTGCCTTGTGTAATGTGGTGTCGTGTTTGAGTAGTGCTTGGCTCAGCTTAATGTGTACCAAAACAAGGAGAGGGAAAATAAGGTGTTCTTGGTTTAGAGAGAGTTTGTGAGTTTTAGAAATGTGTTAAGTGACAATGTAAGTGTGTATATATATACACATAAGCTAGTTAGTTTCCCTTAGTCCTAAACTAACCAAAAACAAGCCTTATGAGGTAACCCTAAGGATTTCTAGTTAATCACACATGGTTTCTTGCCAAACCACTTAAGTACAATCTTTAATTGCTCAATATTTGTACAAGATATGCTTAGATACTTGAAATCTTAGGGTTTGTGTTGTTTCATGCTTAACCACGATATCTAGGTGGACAAAGGAAGTAAATAGGTTATTAACCATTGTGTAATAGGCTAGTTAGGAGGCATGAAGTACAAGGTTTAATTACCTTAAGAATGTACATGTACTTAGGAGATTTTTAAGGATTTTCTAGTTGGTTTGTTTCCCCATATTCGGCTTTAGTGGGTGATTAACACAAGAATTGATTTAATTTTATGTTTAAGGTTTAAAAGTGGGTATTGGTTTGAGTCTAGGTAAGTCTAGGTATTTTCGAGGTGTGTCCAAATGTATTTTATTGCTAAACGTAACCCTTTTACGTGACCAATAAAAATAAAATACGCAAAGCTAATAATTTTCTTTTTAATAATTATATATTACTTGGTTGATGTAAACCTTAATTTATTTGGTGACCGTTTACATTAAATTATTATTTCTAGTCTACGCGATTTCGCTTAAAAGTTAATTTAAAGGTAAACGCGTATCGGACCAAAATAAATAGTGACAAATAATAGGAGTCATAAAATGACCTGAAATTGAGAAATGTTACAGTCTCCACCCGTTAAAAGAGCTTTGTCCTCAAAGCTTAAGACCTTGTAGTGGATGACGAAGCCCGGTTTGTGAAGAGTTGTGGGTATTTTTGTTTGAACAAATCTTCACGTTCCCAGGTGAACTCAGGACCTCTCCTAGAGTTCCAGCGAACCTTAACCAATGGTATTCGGCTTCGCTTCAATCGTTTGATCTCCCGTTCTATGATTTCAACGGGCTCTTCCACAAACTGGAGCTTATCGTCAACATGAATTCCTTCTAACGGCATGACTAATGGTTCGTCAGCGTAACATTTCTTCAGATTAGACACATGGAAAGTATGGTGAACTCTACTCAACTCTTGAGGAAGTTCCAGCCTGTAGGCAACTTTCCCAACTTTTGCTAACACCTTGAAAGGTCCGACATATCTCGGGTTCAGCTTGCCCCGCTTACCGAACCGTACGACCCCTTTCCAAGGTGAGACCTTGAGCATAACTCTGTCCCCAACCTCGGCCCAGCACACCGGTGATCGACATTTTTGACCATACAGTGCCTCATAAGGGGCAGCCTTTATGCTAGCGTGATAACTGTTGTTGTATGAAAACTCGGCCAATGGCAAATGTTTAACCTAACCTTTGCCAAAATCGAACACGCAAGCACGTAACATGTCCTCGAGAGTTTGAATGGTTCTCTCTCTCTGGCTGTCAGTTTCTAGATGATACGCAATGCTCATATTAATATCTGTACCCAAAGCTTTTTGAAATGATCTCTAGAAATTTGAAGTAAATCTTCCATCACGATCACAGATAATTGAGGCAGGTATCCCGTGTCTTGCCACTATCCTGTTCAAGTACAACCTTGCCAATTTGTCTAATGGATCATTTTCCCTTATTGGCAAGAAATGGGCAGATTTGGTAAGTCGATCCACGATCACCCAGATGGTGTCAAAACCTTGCGACGACTTAGGAAGCTTGGTGATAAAATCCATCATGATATTATCCTACTTCCACTCGGGTATCTTAGGTTGTACTAGCAATCCCGATGGCCTTTGATGTTTGGCCTTGACCCTCGCATACGTCAAGCATTTGCTAACATATGTGGTGATGTCTGCCTTCATATTGGGCCACCAATATAGCTTTTTCATGTCTTGGTACATCTTTTCTGAACTGGGATAGATAGAGTATTTTGACTTGTGAGATTCGTGCGTAATCACGGATCTTAAATCTCTATAGTAAGGTAACCAACTCCTGCCGTGTAAACATAGTATTCCATTGGCACGTGGTTCCAATCTTTTCTTGGGTATATCCCTTCTGATTATACCGCCTACGTCTTCATTCACGAGATTCTCTGGTTTCTGGGCTTCAATCTGAGTCGTGAACTTCTAATTGTCGTTAGGCAAGAGCAATCACCTTCTCTCTCTGCATCAATACAGCACCTAAACCCTTGTGTAACGCATCACAGTAGACCACAAAGTCTACGCTTCCTTCAGGTAAAGCCAGAATTGGTGCACTGTATAACTTCTGCTTTATTAACTGAAAAGCGTTTTCTTCCTTTTCTCCCTAGTCAAACTTGATTCCTTTCTGAGTAAGTTTCATCATTGATTTAGCAATTTTCAAAAATCCTTCGATGAAACTTCGATAGTAACCAGCAAGACCTAAAAATTGGCGGATCTCCGTTGGTGTCTTAGGAGATGCCCAATCTTTGATAGATTCTATCTTGGCTGGTTCCACATGTATGCCTCTACTATCTATGACGTGTCTGAGACATTGTACATTCGGGATCCAAAATTCACATTTTGAAAACTTAGCATACAACTGCTCCTTCTTAAGTAATTCCAAAATTACCTTAAGATGTTCTTCGTGCTCTTTCTCGTCCTTTGAATAAATCAGTATGTCATCAATAAAGACAATTACGAACTTATCCAAGTAAGGCTTGCACACTCGGTTCATGAGGTCCATGAATACCGCAGGTGCGTTTGTCAGTCCGAATGGCATGACCTGGAACTCGTAATGACCATACCGAGTTCGGAATGCCGTCTTTGGAATGTCTTGATCTCGTACTCTAAGCTGGTGATATCCTGATCTTAGATCTATCTTCGAATAGATACTGGATCCCTGGAGTTGATCAAATAAATCGTCGATCCCCGGGAGTGGATAACGATTCTTCACTGTCAGTTTATTTAACTCACGGTAGTCGATGCACATCCTGAATGACCCATCCTTCTTTTTGATGAATAAGACCTGGGCTCCCCAAGGTGAGGAACTATGCCTTATGAATCCTTTGTCGGAAAGCTCTTGTAATTGTTCCGATAATTCCTTCATTTCGGATGGAGCCAATCGATACGGTGCTCGAGCTACGGGTGCGGCTCCTGGAATTAAGTCAATTTGGAATTCCACTGGTCGAGCCAGAGGAAGACCTGGCAAGTCCTCAGAACTGGCATCCTTTTGCCATGTACTCTTGCGCTTTTGAACACGAGATAACCATCAACCGAGATTCTCTCCCGTTGCTACTTTCGTTGCCACAAAAAGTCAAAGTTTCATTCCCATAGGGAACTTGAACAAGTTTCTCATCGCACACGATCATGGCATGACATCTTCTTAACCAGTCCATTCCGATAATGACGTCGAGACTATCCAGTTCTACGGGCATTAGATCTATATTGAACGGATGGTCTAAGAAATTTAAGGTGAAACCTCGTATAATAGTGTTTATCCCGACTAATTTCCCATCAGCTAATTCGACATCATAACAATTTTCTAATGGTGTTGGGGCGATGTTAATCAATAAACTAAATGCAGTGAATATAAAGCTTCTATCGACACCAGTGTCGAATAAGATAGATGCATAATGGTTACTTAAGAGGAACGTACCTGTGACGACATTGGCATCAGGGTTTCCCGATGCATTTCCTCTCTTTTCTGCATTCCCAACTGCATAAACTCAGCCTTGTGCATTCCCATTTCCTCCATCTTTATTCTTCAGATTAGGACAATCTCTCTTGAAATGCCCTGCTGCTTGATAAGTGCTTAATTACACATATCTTTTACCTTCAAAAACGAGCTTAAATGACCAAAAACAGACAAAAAACTGCCAAACACAAACAGAAAATTCATGTGGCCCATTGGATGATCAATAGTCACACAAAATACACATTTCTTCCTAAACAGCATATGGTTCACACTATTAACCTTTGGAGATTTATCGTAATTAATATGTGACTAAATACCAAAACAAACTTGCTTTAAGTGACGAAATATTACAAAAGCCACACTAACATAAAAATCAAGTGAACCATTGGAATGATCAAAGAGTCACACAAAAATACACATTTCTTCACTTTAAACACCCTATAGTTCACAACTATTATCACTTTTGGCCACTTATGTTTAATTGTATGTGACTAAATACCCAAAAGAAACATGCCTTGTGTGACTAAATATTACAAATGGCCACACAAACATAAAATTCATGTGGCCATCGGCTGATCAATAGTCACACAAAATACACATTTCTTCACTTTAAACAGCATACATATGTCATACTTATTAACACGTTGGGTCACGTATGCTTAGTGAATGTGACTAAATACAAAAACAAACAATGCTCTTGTGTGGACTAAATATTCAAAAGGCCACACAAAACAGAAAAAATTGCATGTGGCCATTGGATGATCTATATCTCACACAAAATTACACATATCTCACTTTAAACACCATATGGTCAACTTATTAACACTTTTGGCAGTTATAGCTTAATTATATTATAAATACCCAAAACAAACATGCTTTGTATGACTAAATATTATAAAAAGCCACAGTAACATAAAATTCATATGACCATTATATGATCAATAATCACACAAAATACATATTTCTTCAATTTAAACACCATATGGTCACACTTATTAACACTTTTGGCCACTTTATGCTTAATTGTATGTGACTAAACACCCAAAGAACATGCTTTGTGTGACTAAATATTACAAAGCCACACATACATAAAATTCATGGTCCATCTAGATGAACATTAGTCACACATAATACACATTTCTTCTATTTAAACACCATTGTATTTGAATTTATTTTGATATATATATTTGATTTTGTTTTGATATATATTGATTTCTTAAATGTGACTAAAAGATACATATGGTCACACTTGTTAACACTTTTTAGTCATTGTTTGCTTAATTCGTGTGGCCATTGGATGATTAATAGTCACACAAAATACATATTTCTTCACTTTAAACACCATATGGTCACACTTATTAACACTTTTGGCTAGTTTATGCTTAATTATATGTGAGTAAATACCCAAAACAAACATGCTTTGTATGACTAAATATTATAAAAAGCCACAGTAACATAAAATTCATATGACCATTGGATGATCAATAGTCACACAAAATACACATTTCTTCACTTTAAACACCATATGGTCACACATATTAACACTTTTGGCCACTCTATGTTTAATTGTATGCGACTAAATATACAAAAAAAACATGCTTTGTTGGTTGTACATTGTTTACGGTCACTAAATTGTACCTTTTTAGTCACACAAAAAATGTGGATACGGACACTAAAGCTTTCTTATGTGTGACTAACTCGAATGCGTGACCATAGGTGACCTACGACCGTGCGACCTTTTGTCACACACAAAACTTTTCGCGTATGTGACTATATGTATATAGTCACACATTTTTGGTGTGACCAATACCACTTTTTGTACAAGTGTTATGTCTAAATGAGTTCCTAATGCCTCTTGCATTGCCAAAACCTTGATGTGAAACGACTATCACGATTTGATATAATCGAGATCGGCACACCATGTCTAGCAACTATCTCATTCATATACAATCTAGCCAATCTATCCATTTTATAATCCTCACGCATAGGTAGAAAATGAGCAGACTTAGACAATTGGTTCATAATGACCTAGATTGTGTCATGCCCACTACTAGTCCTAGGCAACTTAGTCACAAAATCCATAGCTATTCCTTCCTATTTCCATATGGGAATATCAGGTTGCTGGAGCAAGCCAGATGGCCTTTGATGCTCAGCCTTCACCTTTAAACAAGTCAAACACTTACTAACATACTCAGCTATGTCCTTTTTCATTCCAGGCCACCAATACCTATCTCTCAAACCGTAATACATCTTATCAGCTTCTGTATGCACAAAGTACTTCAACTTATGGGCTTCATCCATTATCAGGGTTCTCATCACTTCTCTATTCTATCATCTCATCCAAACCTTTCTGCAATCCTGCAAACTCATCCACAACCTCCTTCTGAGCTGCCAGTATCCTATCCTTGATACTCAACTGAAGGGTCATATTATTAGCTCTAACTCTCGCAGGCTTTACTCTTTCCTTCCTACTTAGGGCATCAGCCACCACATTCTCCTTAGAATTTCATAGTCATAATCACTAAACAACTCTATCTAGTGACGTTGTCGCATATTCAACTCTTTCTGACTAAAGATATGCAGAAGACTCCTATGATCTATATAGATGACACTCTTTGTCCCATATGGATAATGTCTCCAGATCTTAAGTGCAAACACGACCACACCCAACTCTAAATCATGGGTAGTATAATTCTTCTCATGAATTTTCATCTGCCTAGATACATAGGCTATCACATTACCTCTTTGCATTAACACACAGCGTAGTCTTATCCTAGACACATCACAATATACCACAAAGTCTTTTGGTCCATCGGGGAGAGCTAGAACAGGCGCATTACACAACTTATCTTTTAAGGTTTGAAATGCCAATTTCTGTTCCTTACCCTAATTGAAAGTCTTACACTTCTGAGTCAAGATAGTAAGAGACTTAGCTATCTTATAAAAATTCTCAATGAACCTACGGTAATATCCAGCCAATCCTAAGAACGAACAAACCTCAATCGGAGTTTTAGGGGCTTTCCAATTCTTAACAGCTTCAATCTTACTAGGGTCTACATGAATCTTATTACCATTTATCACATGCACAAGAAACTGCACTTTTCTTAGCCAGAATTTACACTTAGAAAACTTAGCATACAGTTTCTCCTTCTTGAGCAGTTCCAAGACTAACCTTAAGTGTTCTACATGCTCCTCTCAAGTCTTAGAGTAGATTAAGACATCATTTATAAACACCATCACAAACTTATCAAGATAAGGTCTACAAACTCTATTCATCAAATCCATGAATACTGTCGGTGCGTTAGTCAGACCAAAGGGCATGTGAACTCAAAATGTCCATAACAAGTTCTAAACGTAGTCTTTGGAATGTCATCCTCATGCACTCTCAGCTGATGGTATCATGACCTAAGATCTATCTTTGAGAAAAACTGTGACCCTTGCAGTTATTCAAATAGATCATCAATCTTAGGAAGTGGATAACGATTCTTAACGGTCAACTTGTTCAATTCTCTATAGTTAATGCACATCCTAAAAGAACCATCCTTTTTCTTAACGAACAATACCGACACTCCCCATGGCGATGAACTTGGTCGAATGAAACCTTTGTCTTGGAGTTCCTTGAGTTGTCCCGACAACTCCTCTAATTCAGAAGGTGCCAAACGATAAAGAGACTTTGCTACCAGCGTTTCTCCAGGGATTATCTCAATTAAAAATTAAATTTCCCGAATAGGCGGAAATCCAGATAGATCATTCGGGAATACCTCAGGAAAATCTCTAACCATAATAATCTCTTCTTGTTTCTTATCACCAGCCTTAGCACTCATTAAAAAATCTCACTTTCTCTTTCAGTCTCTCTCCTAATACTCTAAGCACCTTATCATCTAGTAGTGGTATCCTCACTACCTTCTCATGGAAAATTATTCCAGCCTTATAATTAGACAACCAGTCCATACCTATAATCACATCAAAACTCCTATGTCCAAAAGGTATCAAATCGATGTCAAAGACATGACCCTCAATTTCTAGTTTGCAACCCTTAATAACCTTATCAATATCTACTAGCTGCCCGCTAGCTATCTCAATCTCATATTTGAAACCTAATTCGTTAGGCTCTAAGCCTAACATAGGTATGAAAGTAGTGGAAACAAAACTATAGTTCGCACTAGAGTCAAATAAGGTAGTGGCAAAATGATTGTTCAAAGTAAACGTACCCATCACAATGTTCGGATCCTGGCAAGCTTCCTTTGCTCCCAACATGAATGCCCTACCCCTAGCCTGGTTCCCTTAGTTTCTACGACCATGACCCCCGTTATTAGCAACAACTTGGATTGGATGATTTTCTTCCGATCCTTATGCCCTATTCAATCTAGGACAAGCTGACCTGACATGGTCGGTACTACCACACTCATAACATGCCTTAACAGTTGGGTTTCTAGCATTGACAGGATTCACATTCCTCAGCATGCCTCTATAATCCTTTGCCAAATGACCCGGGTGGTTAAAGTTGAAGAATGTACGACAAGGCCCTCCGGGTGCATAGTAGGAGTTACAGGTGGTATACTTGGGCTAAGTACCCATATTCTCTCTTCCTATATGGTTTAAAATAGTAGCAAAAACATTCCTAGTCCAAGTACTATTATTACCATCCCTGCCATTTTTATCCTTGCTAGGTTCCCCCATATTTTCTCTTTTCTCAACCTTCTTAATCGATCCATTTCTCATAGCCTCATCGGTCAGTGCACCAGAAATCTGCACCGCCTTTTGTATAGTCTTTGGATCTGTTGTTGCCACCATCCCACAGATCTATGGAGCAAGGCCATACACATACCTCTCAATCATCCTACTTTCTGGAGTTACCAAATGTGGAACTAACCTAGCCAACTCATGAAACCTATTTGTATACGCAGCATGACCAGCCCCAACCATGGCGTGATTCCACAATTCCGATTCCAACTTTTGCATCTCATGACTAGGACAAAACTCTTGTATCATCCTAAACTTAAAGTCATTCCATGATATACTAACAGCAACTTCCCGGCTAAGTGTGCGAATCTGAGAGTTCCACCACGTTAAAGCCTTACCCACAAATGAAACAGTAGTGTATTGCACTTTTTGGGCAATACTACAACCACTCATATCATGCATAGACTGCATTTTCTCAATCCAACAAGTAAGAACTACAACACCTCCCTTACCATCATATTCCTTAGGGTTATAAGCTATAAACTCCTTATATGAACAACCTACCCGGTTGCCATTTACTATCACATTCCTAACGTTCTCCTGAACATTCTCATTAACTACATTATCATTTTGATTTCTAACATTTCCTTGGTTACCAACCTGAGCTAGCATGGCGGGTAAGAGGTTCTGCAATTGATGGGAAATGATCGTCGAGAAGTCAGGTGCTCCCCCATTAACTCCCTTTACATTCCCATTGACTCCCTCTACACCTCCATTAGCTCCCATTCCCTGGTCATTTCCTTGTCCTTTCAAATCATCAACACGCTCATCATTACCTTCTCTAGGTCTTCTACCCTTCTCACCTCTACCAACCCATAGACCCGTTCCCCCTCCTAATGATTTGGCAGCAAGCCGGCCAGCACTTCGAGTCCTCATCCTTGGCAGCATTATCTATACTAGGAAGAACATAGGCAACGTTAGGTAGGCAGGAAGACTCACATATATATAGAATATCTTGCTATATATATAGATATACACATAATACCACCCTACGGTGTCATCATCGATTTGTGTGAATAACATTACTAAGTATGAGTGAGTTGTGATACGCTTATAACTACGTTGGCCACCGTACTTATATTCACATCCTTTCCCAGTCATACTTAATATTGAGCTCACACATTTCAATGACTAACATAACTAAAGCACCAAACTGTGAATACGCGAAAGCAAACAAAAGTGGATCTTAGGTTATAGTCTAGGCCAAACCACCTAGTTCTCTATAACCTTGGCTCTGATTACCAATCTGTCACACCCCGACAATGACGGAAACTCAAGAATGCAACATAATGATCAATCATAACACAAGATATAAAATAGAGAAAACTACAATGCATAAACTTTAAGTGTTACGAAGACCATCAACCTCGAACAACCTCGAGTGATGTCCTAAATCACTATCAAAATTCACAATCTCTTACAATTATTCATAAGCCCTCACAGGGGTCTAAAATCCAAACTTAAATCAAAACTTCCAAATACTAAAGCCAAATAAACTAAACAAGCAAGACTTCACATGAAATTCTACTCGGCATACTTCTAAGTCTGCTACCACATAAATCACCAACTATTCCTCTTTCACTTCACCTGAAAATCATACTCGAAAATGTCAACAATAATGTTGGTGATCTCGTAAGTTTGACCTTAAACCCAAAAGTTGTGCCAATAACTCAAACAGTGGACAATAGTGCTATATGACAGTGAATATATGCAAATAACCTTACCATCACCGCTAATCAATAACCATATCTCACTTACGCACCTAAAGGGCCTACCAGCTGGAGCACTAAAATTAGGGCAGTACCACACACAAACCTAGGTAGGCGTACCCATCCGCTCTAATAATCACACCAATACTGGTAGGCGTACCCATCTGATCCAAACAATCATGCAACACATAATATTCACATAGCAGTCATAAGCACATATTTTGTCCCAAAAACAAAACCACATTTCGCACAGATCAATTCAAAACATTTTAAAAAACATTTGAGTATCATTTTCCCCTAACGGAAAAACACAAAAAATGAGGCTATGAGAACTCACCTCAAGAAAGTCTTTAGCAACCAAATCTCAATCACACAAGCAAACGCAACGACGCCCGCACACGACCTAGTCCAGTTAATGTCCAATTTAATCATCCATTTCCAAGACAATCTTCACGTTTGATGCATAGAGTTTAGACGCGTTGTACAATTACCCATAACAATTTAGTGGTGTGATGGTTGACGGCATATCCTAATAATTATATCAATCTCATTACTCAATAATACTTGCTTATACTATTAACGAAAATAGATAAGTAATATACGTAAATATTTATAATTAATAATTATAAATATATTTCGGTAAGTCCATTCGGTAACCTTAGTCACCGTGAAAATAATCATATTAGAGTTGAAAATGGAACGTTTACTCATAACGAACATAATTGTGAAGTTTCGAGAAAAATATATTTTTCGTCTTTTAGTGAATTTAAATAAATAAAACAATTAAATAATATCTTATTATTTAAAATTCAAAAATCATGTTTTTAGGTAAAATTTATAACTATAAACTTTTTACGAAATTTCAGCATGACCTGTACACTAATACAACGTTTTCCAAGGTTTCAAACCTTATTTTCAACACTTTTTACCAATTCGACCCTTTTTGACAAAATCCTAAAATCTTAATCTTCAACGTTTACTAAAACTTTTTTCCAAAATATCGTTCAATATCACATCGTAAATACATTTTTACTTCCAAAAATCCGTCAAAACTCTTATAACGACTAAATATCGCTTATTGGGTTTTAAGGCACAACAAGGGTCCATTAAGATATTTATAAGTCCAAAATACGATCCAAGTCCAAAACCAAGGTCTATTTACATACATAAGCTTATACCAATACGTAGAAATTAATCTGGACCACAATAAGCCCTCCCATTAAACCACGGCTTAAATAGACTTATTGGGCCGTGAGTCCATAAGCTTTAAAATACATATATTAAGCTTGAAAATAAGCTAATAAGCTATGTATCGGATTTGGTTACTACAATAAGCCTCAAAAATAGTCCACAACATACGTCATAACACAAAAATAGTCAAAATCACTTTTCTAGTGATCTTGGGTAAATCATGTGGCATATAAGCCAAGAAATAGCTTAAAAATAAGCCCGAATAAGCTATACATGCTACTATAAAAAATAAGCTATCTAGCAACATATATTATTTAACCATCACGACCACAACATCAAAACTACAAAACCCCCCTTTTTCCTTTTTTAATCCAACGAACCAAACACATCCTTTTTATCCGTTTCGTTTCAAAAAATCGATTTTCATGACGATCAACTTGTACTACTAACATCTATGCATCAAAATAAACCCAAAAGGACAAACGAAATTTAAATTTGAAAACTTACAAGAAAATCTTCAAAAATGTAGATTTTGACACGAACTGTTGATCCTAATAAATAGATCTTTAACTCCTTAGCTTATAAGGTTTAGTACCCTTGGATAAATCCAAAAATACTAAGAATGAAACTTTGATTTGAATGATATAAGCTATGCGGAATCTAGCTTATACCACTAAGAAGTATTATTGATTGGTTCTTAAAATATATATAATATATATAATAAAAAATATATAATAAGTATAATCTAAAAACAATCAATGAAACCAAGAAGTAGTATAGAATATCCCCGGGTCGTTTATCCTCAGCGAGGCTGTGCTGGAGAATCGATATAGTCGAAAACTTGGAGTTTGAATGAGAGTAATGATTTGGGAGTGTAGAAAGCTAAATTAATTAATAACAAGCAAAAACGATTGAGAAAAACCTAAAAATGAGAGCTAAATAACTTAAATCCTAAAATGGGCATGAAAAAAGAGGGTCAAAAACCTAAATTTTGCAAATTAAACCCTAAAACAAATTTAAAAGCTAAAATAGATTCTAAATGACAAATAACGAAGTTTAAAAAAACTAGACTGAAAACGGAGGTCGTTTGACCCAAAAACGAGTCAAGACAAGAACCGTACCCGAGACCCGTTCTTTAAAAATCAAAAGTTTGCAAAATTAACCCTACGAAAGTTTTTCTATTTTTCCTACGTAAAATATGACTAAAGAAAATTTTCTAAAAAAGAAAAATATTTTTTTGATAATTTTTGTATTTTTTATGAATTTTTAAAACTTTTAACGAAATTAAATTATAAAAAATACTAAACTATTTTTAAAAATTCTGAAAAAATTACTAAAATTACTTTACCCTAAAACCTACCTAAGAAAAATAAGAAACCCAAAATTCAGCTTATGAATAAGCTGAAAATAAGCTCAAACGAGCTTATAGCTAAATGGGCAAAACTCCCTTATATACCAAAGTGCCCAAGGGTCTAACAGAAAAGACCCAAGGGCACAGCGGTAAGAGTGTTTATAAAAGGAGGGTGTATTGAGGGTTGAGACCCGGGTTCGAGTCTTGCTCACCCGGGTTTCCTCTTATCTCCCTCTTTTTTTTTAGAAAAACTTTTTACACAAACTTAATAAGCACATGGGGCTTATCATTTTTCATAACTACAACTTTTTGTGAATGCTTATAAATAAGCTGGAAAAAGGGCTTTTTGATGGCAGTTTGCTTAAATTGAGCTAAGGCAAAAATGGCTTAATTATGGGCTTATTCTAGGAACTAATAAGCAACAAGGAGAGGGAAATAAGCAAGACAGATTATGCACAATATCTAATAAGCAATAATGAACTCTAAATAAGCCAAATAAACAGGCAAAAAGACAGCAATGCTAACAATAGGCAAATAAGCATGTTAGGCAAAATGGCAGACCTAGCACCCTTGGGGACAGCTTTTTGTGCTTATTTTTAAGCTCAATAAGGGATCCCTAGGGCAAACAGCTTATATGGGCCTAAAGAGTGGCTTATGGCCTTTCAAGAAAAGCAAAAAAAAAACACAGGTTTAACTAAAAAGAACTAAGGGCTTAAGGACAAATAAGCTAGAAAAGTGGGCTTGAGGATAAGCCCCTAGCACCAGGGCAAATGTACTAAAAAAATGGGCTTAATTTGACAGCTTAAAATAAGCTGTCAAATAAGCTCAAAATGAAAAATAAATGGTAAACAGATTAAAAGGGGCTTGTGAAGAGCTTATATTCAAAATTTCATTTGCTAAAAACAAATTAAACCTGCTGGTTTTTGTTTTTGAAAAAGGGCTTTTTCTTTTACTAAAAGATGACACCAAATTGTTGGCAGTTTTGACTTAGGTAAACAAATGACTCAAAACACTTTTAAAAAACTTGTTTAGACACTCAAATAAGGACTCAAAACAAAGGTATTAAAGGACTTTACACAGCTTAATCAAATAAGCTGTGTAAAGTGTCTTTTGACTTAACAAATTTTTAGCTAACTTTGACACAACTTAAAACTACACTTTTTGCTTACAACAAACAGAAAACAAGCTTAAATGAGCTTAATGTACTTAGCCAAAGATGGCCAAGTGACACCAACCCATGACATTAACATTTTGACCCATTTTGGGCTTAACCCAAACACCCTTTTATCTTTTTAAAAACGAATTTAACACTTTTAATCACTGATTTAAGCACACATTTTTAAAGACAAGTATTAAACAAGGATGGTTAAGCACTAAAAGATGAAAAGCAAAAGCAAATAAGCACAAAGTGACATAAATAAGCCGAAAATAAGCTATGCTACAGTAGTTTTAAGCAAAAATTTAAAAAGGAGTATACCTTGACTCCTTGCTCAAAACAGGAGTGTATCCAACCTAAATAAGCTCTAAAACCTACCCAAGCTTATAAATAAGCTAAACTAAGCAACCCAATGAGCCATCCAAGTTTGCTCATTCATCCATGGCTTAATCAAACAGTAACTTTTTTTCTTTTAATTTTTCTTGGTATCTTGTATCAAAGTTTGAAAACAGATTATAAAGTGGCTTATATTAAGAGCTTATATGATTTTTAAAGAAACCAAAGTTGAGATAAAAACTTAGAACACAATGTGAAAGGTAAACTGAATTTTCATTAAACTAAAAAGAGTACAAGTACATAAAAGTAAATTAAGTTAAAAACTAAACTGAGCTAAAAACTACACTCCTTAAGAAAACTAAAACTGAAACTTCTAATAAAGACTCTCCATAACTATTGCCTCAATGGCTATACAAAAGATTATATACAAAAACTTCTAGCTAGGGTTTCTCTCCTTTGCTCTTTGTCTTCTTCTGAATGTGTTGGCTAGTTTGCTGAGACAATTTACTCGTCTTGTGGTTGTTGTGAGAGTGTATAATCACAAAGCAAGTCCTGGGCCCATTCAGACTTCTCTGATGCCCACTCAATAAATTCAGCAATAACCTCTTGATCGTACTTAGAGGGTTTATTTGATTGCCACCAGTGGACTAAGGACCATGTGGGGGGTTAGGGTTTGTTAGCTGGACGAGGCACAAGAGCCCACGTTCCGTTAGAAATCAAAGCATTATATTCATCTATCATAGCCTTATGCCAATTAGGGTCACGAAGAGCATGTAAATGAGAGCGAGGAATAGGCGAAGTAGTGGTGGCATGACAATTCATACGCGCAAGAGGTTTTGAAATTCCGGCTTTTGCACGGGTGACCATATGATGAGTATTGGTAGTTGGGGCGTTCCCATAAGCAGTAGCAGCAGGTGAGGTGATATGGGTATTCGGTGTTGAGCTTGGTGTAGTGGGCTCGTGAGTTGAAGATAAAGGAGGGACCGGAATTTGTTGGTGGGTTGCTGGAGTACGAGGGGTAAGGGGGTGGTGTGGGGATTGCGGTTGGGCTTGAGGCGATTGGGTAGGGCTCGTGTGAGTAGGAGATGGAGGCATGGCAGTTGGGGGATGTAATTGGTGATTGTTAGGATGAGTGGTTTGGGACGTATGGGTGTTGTGAGGGGGTAGCAAGAAATCGTAGGATGGGGGTGTGTCGGGCGTCATGGACCCAAAAGGGAATTGGTCTTCATCAAAGATGACATGTCGGGAGATTATGATTTTGTTGGTTGAAAGGTCAAGGCAACGGTACCCTCGATGTAGAGCCGGGTAACCAAGAAAGACACATGCTGTGGACCTAGGTTGAAGTTTATGATCAAAGGAAATGTGTGGATAACAAAGGCATCCAAACACTCGCAAATGATCATATGTGGGTGGTTTGTTATGAAGCTTAGTGAACGGTATCTCATTATTGATGGCAGTGGATGGAAGGATATTTAAAAGGTGAGCGGCCATGTTTAGGGCTTCTACCCAATATGATGGAGGTATGTGTGCTTGAAACAGTAAGGTGCGGGTAATGTTGTTAAGGGTGCGTAGCATACGTTCCGATTTCCCATTTTGTTGAGAGGTTTTGGGACAAGAAAACCGAAACTGCATGCCATTTTGGCGAAAAAGGTTGTGAAAGCGGGTATTATCATACTCACCTCCATGGTCACATTGCAAAGCCTTAATATCAACATTAAATTGTTTATTCACATATGCGCGAAAAGTAACAAAGGTATCGAACAAGTCGGATTTATGAAGCAAAGGATACACCCAAACATAATGCGAGAAGTGATCCAAAAAAATAGCATAATATTTAATGCCACTTTCACTTGAGATGGGGGATGTCCATAAATCAGAGTGAATAATATCAAATACAGACCCAACATTCGACTCGGAACTGTAAAAAGGAAGCTTAGTGTGTTTGCCTAATTGACAAGCATGACACAAAGCGGGCAACTTTGTTTTATTATATGAAATAAAATGAGAAGACTCTAAACGACGAAGCATATCTTCACTCGGGTGTCCAAGGCGTCTGTGCCACGTGGTGGGGCTCAATGAAAGCAAAGCAAAGGTTGTGGTAGAGGATGGTTGTTGAGTGACAGGGTATAGATCACCAGTACTATCACAGCGGAGAAGAAGCCGGCGGGTCTGGTAATCCTTCACAGAGAATCCATAAGCATCAAAATCAACAGACACATTATTGTCACGAGTGAATTGTCGAACCGAAATCAAATTTTTAATTATATTAGGTGTGACAAGAACATGATGAAGGTGAAGGGGTTTATGTGGTGTATGCAAAAGGCTATGGCCCGTGTGAGTCACGGGTATGGGTTGGCCGTTGCCAACAAATACAGATTTATACAAGCTTGGATTGCTAAAAGAAGTGAGCATACCTGTGTTCTCGGCTAGATGAGAGGACGCCCCAGTATCCATGTTCCAATTTGATTCTTGTAGAGTCATCGTTTGGAACGCTTGTGAAGACGAGTATGGATGGGCCTGCTGGATTGGTATTTGGGCCGGCTGGGGTTGCACTTGGGCCGGCTGAATTGGCACAGAAGACACCAAATTAGCTTGAGGGTGTGTCATGTATGATGCGGGCTGAGCAGGTGATGGACAATAGTGTCCAAGTCCAGACTGAAGATAAACATAACCCAAATTGTTGGGTTGGGCCGAGTATAGGGGTATAGGGTGTGAAATGGATTCGGCCATGTTGGACTGTTGGAAGTTAACAAAGCCCATGTTGGGTGTAAATGGATATGATCCATTAAAGTAGCTTGATAATGCAACATTATATTGATTGGTAACACCTTGAGACGTGTGAACAGCAGGTAGACCAATTGTGTTATTATAACTTGTCATGATGTGCGCTTAGAAGAAAAGTAATACGGCAACAATTAAGCATGCGATATGAAAGGGAAATAATGCAAGCAAATGATAGCAGCAGCAGGCAAGCAAAGACAGGAAAAAAAATGCAACGGCAGATTTAAGGATTTAGGGGCGTGTATTTTTTTTGAAGTGTTTAGGGTTGGCTCTGATTACCATATTAGAATATGATAATTCACCATTGAAGGCTAATTGATTTGCTTGTCTTCAATTGATAACAACTATCATATATATAGGATATAAGAGAACATTCTAGAATCGATACCATGGGCTTGAGCCCAATACAAATTAATGACTAATAAATACTAATAAATGTCTTGACTTGACTTGGATGATGATTATTGACTCTTGACTTTTATTGTTGAACGTTGACTTGATTTATACAAGGCTAATAAAGAGAAACAAAAAATATGTTGTTCCCTTGCACACACTTTGAGATTTCTCCCACTTGTGTAAGGTACAACATCATATTATGAAGACAAACAACACAACATGTGCTTGATTGTGTAAAGAATATGATAATGTCATAGATATTACAAGTAGATTTAGAACCATATTTAATAAGAAATTATAGATTATTATTCTATAGATAACGTTTCGGTAAGTAACACAAGAAAGGCAACGTGTTATCTAATAAAATAAAATGCAATTTTCCTTTAAGCAATGGTCGTTTATATTCGAAAAGTGATAGATTATTTCAAAGCAGGTTCAAAATAATATGGGTGACTAACAAGGAAATAAATCTCGTAGCTCCCACTGAAATTTACAATATTACATTAATGTCATTTCAGTAATAAAAACTCAATGCTCCCACTGGATTTGTCAACATTGTAAGTGTTACATCACCAATAGAAAGCAAATAGTAATTTATTAACTTTCCTATTCTCTTATAATGCCTATAAGTAGCAATGTACTTAGGTATTGAATAGATTATATGGGGTTCTACTTATGTAGATGAGGGACTAGCCATTTATTCTTTCATTTAACTTGAATATAAGCATGCATTCCTCCTTTATCGTCTACATAGCCACAAGGGTATTTAGCACTTTAAGGAATAATTGTGAGTCCAAGAAAAAACATCTAGCAAATATGCTAGTAATTTCTTTACTCGCTGCGGTTTAAACTCATACATCGTGACTAGTTCAAGATGTCATTTATTTTGGTAGCTAAAAAAATGTTTTCTAGGTACACAAAATATTTTATCTTTCAATTATTTCAAGACCGAAAAAGGTTAATGAAAGATCGTAAGTGAGTTTAAATATAATTGAGAAAAATTCAATTATAACCCTATCTTAGTTTTGTCAACTAAGCAGAAAAGATAGGAGTTAGTCTTACTCTTCTTACTAGGAAAAGAGACTATGTTTGTCTTTTTAAGAAAAAACAAACTTTTGTTTACGAATTATGTTGCAGCAACACAATTAATCAGAACATAAAAAAGTTAAATTTTAGTATTTTTCGATAATTAAATTCTTAATAGAATTAATTACTGATTAAGACTAAGATCCAACTTGACCTCCCACTTATTAGCCAGAGGTCTGACCAGTAAGAAAACAAGTAGGGCAAGTGGTAAGCAACGATTGATAATTGCATTAAAATGCAACTCTTAGACTTATGAGACCGGTCAAGACATTAATCGACAAGTAATAATGTCAAGAGCATGTTTAGTTCTTATCTTATGCCTCAGGTCCAAGGTCTGAGCAAGCATACTCGAATTAAGTCAACCAAGCAAGAACGTGCAAAAATTGCCAGAGGTCTGACCAGTGAACAAAATTCGCCATGGGTTGGAATGACCCTAAGGTCTAACCAAAAAGGCCAAGCCAAATGCACGTGTTCCTGGTTGGCTGGCATAGACTTAAAATTTAACATATTGGGGTATACACATAAAGTGATAAAATAGCGTGTACAAAGAAGCATGCAAACAACTTTGTAGCATTAATTTTAAAAACCTTTGATAATGACATTGTAGTGACATGTCATAGTTCATGGTAACTCCAATCGAACGCACAAAGAAGCGGAGAATCAGGTCAGTGCGAAGCGTATTAAAAACCTGAGTTCTTTAGGAGTGTTGACCACTTTCGCCTTAAACTTCTCTTATAGTTTGTTCTAGTGGATGAGCCGTACTTCCCATGAGTCCATAGCGTCCAGTTTTTAAGTTCATGAAAAACATGTTTTATAGTTTTTGGTCTTTTAATGTTCAAAAACATATATTCCACAAAACACATAGCAGGTCACAATGAATATGTTTTAGGCGTGTAGAATTAAAGACCGGTTTAATGTCATCTTGCATTATTTATTAGTCCGTATTCCATTTGTTTAGGCATGTAAACTTGTAAACTAGTAAACAAATAAGCATGTAGGAACATAATAAATAAAATAACATTAAATTAAAACGAGTAACAAGTAATAATCCGAGTTCTCGATGAGTCTTCTTCAATTGAAGAACCATAAGACCCTCACTAGGTTTTCATCAAGTGCCTAGATCGCCTCATTCATCACAAATTAATGTGATTGAGTATGTCTTATAGCCGGAATTCAGGAAATAAATCAAACTAACAATTTAGAAAGTTCAAGTTTTCATAAAAATTAAAAATATTTATTTTCTAAAAATAAAATATTTACAAGATCTTTTAAATAATTAGGAAGATTTTATTAATTTCTAAATTAAGCAAATTAAAAGAAGAAACAAATATAGCTAAATAACAATTAATTTTATATTCCTCTTTTAATTCTTTATTAACTTTTAATATTTATCATGCAAGATCTAGTAATTTTCTTTATTAATTTATGGTGAAGATTTGCATATCTTTACCATATTTATAATAAGACAATAATAAAGAAAAATAATCGCAGCTTAATAATAAAATCAAATCTAGGCGTGTAACTAGGCGTAAAATTTGATTTTTAAGCATGTAACCCTAGATGCCAAAACAATTTGACTCGTGATGCCACTGTTGGGATTTATTAAATCTGGCTAACCAATTTAGCCACGAGTGCACAGCGGATGGATCTAGTTATGGCAAATAGGTTAACACATATTAAATAAGGAAAACGTACCTTTTGCGATTATTCTTAAATACAATAAGCGTCTAAAATAAAACGCCTCTACGGTTGCTCACACAAACACGTAAAGCAAGTATATAAGAAATTGCTAGTCTTATCTTCACGATCAAGCACCAAGTGTAATATCAAAACCAAACGCATGCCTTGAGTTCCCTTTTGAAGTCGAACCAATCTAACAAACCCTAATTAGAGTTTATATTAATAAAACCCTAATTTATCACTTATGAGGAATCACCAATTAACCACCACATGCACCTTGAATTAGTCAAGCCAGGAGATCAAGTAAAAATGGAAAACCAAAACCTTAAAAAGGTGTTTGGTTGAATTCGGTTGTGGGAGAGTACCAAAATTCCTATGAGGAATTCAGTTAGGGTTTTAGGAGAAGGAGAGAGCACCAAAACTTTAGGTGTTTAGAGAATGGATGAATTGAAGAATGAGGGATATGGGGTGTGTTTATATAGGCACCCCAATATCCTAAATCTTGTAGAAAAATATTAGTATAATTACTATAATTAAAACCAAATCCTTCTCCTTCCTTTTTCTTCTCCCAACCGGCCACAAACACCCCTTTTACACCCTTGTCAGTTACGACCAAAACAAGGGGATCCACAGGGTTCGGGTTTTGTCCAGTTTAGTCATTTGGTTCTATATTTAGAATATATTACATAATTAATTAAACAAGTAATTAATTAAATAACTATTTAAATATAAATCGTGAAGTAAACCATACTCTTCGTATTTAACGTGTGTGCCCCCAATAGGATCACGTATTTCTAACGTATAACTTGCGGAACCGACTACCATATTCCAACAGTCCATACAAAACTTCATCTTGAATCTAGCACCGACACATATCATGTTGCTAACTGATTTCATGTACTTGGCTTGAGGAACGACGAAATCCACTCGGCCCGACCTACATTGCATTTGTTATTTATGAAATAAGTTAAACCACAGTTATTAAATTTATAGCTTTTCTTGATATGAGTAATGTATGTTTTTGAGTGTTCTTGCACATAACTATGATAAGACGATTAAAGTATCACCTTGGATGATAGAAAATATCAAAGGTGATGTTAGTAGACAATGCATTAGAACCAGATGCAAGAGTAAGAATGAAAATTGCCCATTGTTGTGTCTGGAAGGATGTTTATGGTTGAGTGGCTCTTTGGGTTCCCAACCTCAATTCTTCTCATCCATCCCTAAAATGATCATCAAAAAAGCAATTAAAACCGTAAGGGATTAAACAAATAATTAAAGCATTAATTAAACCCAAAAATCATAATATTAAATAACCCAAACATGTATATACTTGGAAATTTACTAACTAATTCAGACTGGCAGCAAATGCAACCGCCATGTCAGTTTTCATCATCTCCTTATCTTTTCTATGTCCCGATGAAGAGGCAGTAGCAGCTGCAAGTGTGGCAACAACACCAGCAACAAAAACAGTTGCGTGTAAGTGTGCATTATGCACTCTTGTCTCCTTTTTCTTTTTCTTTATTTTGTCCTTTAACCATCTTCCCACTGTTTTCCCGCCAGCAGTTGCCGATGCGGTACTTGTAGCCCACCTCGATACCAGGTGTTTATAGGGTTCTTTAATCGACCATACTGCTTAAACCCAACACCATTAGTAAACCTCATGGAACGCAATGTAATTTTAAAAGTACTTTTAAATGCATATAAAAATATACTATAATCTTCTAATTATATCAGTTACATTTTTAAAGTTTAACCAAAATTACCTAATTATCTAACATAACTAAACAAATAGACCAATATGTTAGTAGACGTTTGTGTGGAAGGGTATGAACACAAGAAACACATGGAAAACATGTCAACTTCAAATGGTCAATCAAAATGGAGTTATGTGGCTCACGATCAACAGTCCAGCACATAGACATGTGCATATGATTACTGACTTACCTAATTCAGCCGTTCAGATTTCATGTCGTTTATCTTTTACTAACTCAGCCACTCGGATTTCACGTCGTTTATCTTTCAGCTGCTACAGA
>BQNB010077574.1:0-30804 GCA_026074375.1 Tanacetum coccineum | reverse complement strand
GAGTTACACTTAAGTGTTTCACACTTTCCTTTGCTTGTGTTTCCTCAATGAGCTCCATTAAGCTTCTTGTTACAAAACAGAAACTGAACTAATTTAAATATGCTTCATTCCTCTTTTGCAGCAACAAAAGCAATCTGTGTCGAAACCTCAACGCAGTTTTCGTAATAGGTACCACGCACAAAACCTGCCACCATTGACAACAGATATATTTCCATAAGTTTTCCAAGAAAAGGTGCAACACAATTAAAAAAAAGTATATGGACTTATTTACTCATTTACTTCCAAGTAATTGGAGTGTCTTTGGTACAAATTATTTGTTGCCTGACTTCAAAGTTCTAGATGTTAGTTTTTTATTGTATCCTCTTCAGTTTCTTGTGATCTAGTAGTGTATAAGATCCATATCTCTGTATGAGTTAGATTCTTCTATGTGATTGGTATAGGTGGACGCAGCTATGCAGAATGAGTTGGCATGGAAAAGATGAAGCTTTATTTGCAAAATCCATCGACTCGCATAGTGACTTCAAAGTCTTATTTACATCTTCTAGACACTAGATAGTTGCATGCAAACTGGTGGATATCTCTCAACACAGAAGCCATAGGAGAACAACTCAGCAAGCGAAGTAAATTCTGGGTTGATCCTACCTGGCATTAAGATAGACAGTTTGGAAGGAATATTGAACAAAGCAGATAACCTTTCTCTGGTGCATAGGGGCCTCATAGTGGGAACTATGGGGGCATCATGGCTGGATCTACCTCCTCTCTCTCTCTTTAGGGCACACTCTTACACTATTACTCAGGAAGACGGAGACAAGGCGATATCGTGCACACACGTGACTAACTACATGGCACATACCTCTCAATGATTTGTATATTATGACAGCGTCAGGACTAGTATCACACACAGCAGGAGCACGAGTTCACTTTAGTGCACACTATACCACCGCACACACATGAGGACCGCGTGAGACATTCAGATCTCATGTATGCGTGAGACTCAATAGGATTCATATGTATGACATCTAGAGACAAAAGGTATAGACACTAGTAGACAGACAGCACCACTATAATACTGTGCTTCTAGCAATCATATTGCGTATAGGCCATATATACACCACACACAGGGACGTAAACACCGAACACTGGCATGATGGAGTGGGAGCCGTCTCTAGATAAGAAATGGTTGGGAGTAACAGGGCGCTATAAGATCTGTAATTACTCGGTGAGCTTACTACGGGACACGATAGATGTGATAAAGATTTTTTATCATAGTGAATTAAGTATATGCGGGCTTGTCTTGTGTAAGATACGCTTATCAGCATCTCTGAGAGGTTTATACTTTGATCACACAGGTGTAGAGCGTCTCTGGAGAGAGCAAGGCGGGGGGTGGTAATTTTGGGGACTCTCAGGACATTGAAAGGACAGCGTTTGCGTGACAACAATACGGCGAGGGCTCATGTGAGGTGTGGGGAGATCATATCTGATGCCTGCACAATTGTTCTGGTCTAGAGTTACTGTCTATGACTATCTAGGAGACGGATCTCGAGGACACATGGATTTATATCATAACGTATTGGTGGTAATATTGGCTCACATAGACATTTTTCACACAGGAAGTCATCATATTATTTTAGTCGCTATAGGACATGAATTTATTGTTACAAAACAAAGATCAAGGGGACTAATTGAGCGGACAGAGTTACAACAGAGCGTATGTTATATATTCTGTTTAGGTATCACTTATATACAGGTAGGTCGAGGGGTGAGCTCTTCATTGAGAGAGCCTTCGGTTGAAGGGTGGGGTATGTATATCTTACGGAGGGTCGAGTTTGGGGTACAGGAATGGGACAGGGAACAGTGGGGGCTTTAGTGGTCACACAAAGTAGGACAATCATTTTGTTTATATGTTGGCGTGGTATCAGAGACTTCTAGGGCGTAGGCTATGGGGGGGGGTGGGGAGGTTTCTGGGGGGGGTTAGGTATGGGGGGAGACATTGCGAGATGGGGTAGTGGGGGGAGGGGGAAGATACATCAGTGCAAGGGATGGCGAAGACACACACGGAAGAAGAGGGCGTCTCAGTGACCATAGTCTAGAGTGAGTAGAGAGGGAAACTCGGGCAGGTCAATTTTCTTTCTGCTTGGGGGGTTGGGGGGGCTGACAGTATTGTTCTATGATATTATTGAGCTCGACTGGGGGGCGCTGGCGTCAGAGGGCATGTTGGATTTCAGCGACCTTGGACAGCGATTGTGTGACGTGAGCGGAGGACATGCTATCTCGACGCGCGCGAACGAGGCGAGAGCGTTGTCTAGTGATTCGCGTGTATAGCGATGGTAGACACAGCGAGCAGGGCAACTAATGGGACACTTGAGACAGACGCCGAAGCAGCGCAGTGGATTACTCTAGAGAAATGTTTCTAGGGCTGCGCTGTTGAGCTGCGGCTGCATGACGGGTCGTTGTTGCACATGGAGTGATAAATATGACAGCGAGACAGGTGAGGAGTGTGATTACTATATGAGCGGAGAGCATCTAAATCCTAAAGCTCTTGGTCTCAATGAGCAAAGACCTCTCTCATCTCTCGTGATTATATTTAGGGTATATCTATATTGCTAAGAGTTTGGTCAGTGGTATATGATATCTCTTATCTTACATAAAAGAAGTGTCACGGTCGGGGCGTTCAGTGGGATGTGGGAGCAGTATATCGCTGGAGAGGTAAGGGGGAGGCAGTCGGAGGCAAGATATGGGATTGTTGCTCTAGGTCAGCGAGCAAGCTGTCCTCTGCAGGAGTACTCTTCTGATTGTATGAGGAGAGTGCTTGTGAGTATCTGGGGATCCTCTGCTTATGGATTGTGTTATTGTGCGCCAGCGGGGGGGGGTTAACGGGTCGGGGGGGGTGGATCGGGTGGGGGTTGTGGACTCGGTGTGATGTGGTATGCCTACTTGTGTGTGAGTGTTAGTGTTCGTGATCTCGCACGCGATGATTGAGAGTTGTATGGAGTAGTGTAATATCTCGCGTTCTCGAGAGATGTGATCTATAAGGAGTGTATCGTAGGCTTTGGTGATTCTTCGTGCTTCTCTCACATGGAGAGTGATACAGGAGACAGTGTATACAGACGACGATGAATAGTCGTGGGGAGAATATGATAGAGCTTACGGCAGGGTGGTAGTATGTATGAGCAGTAGAGCAGGTAAGACTATGATGAGACAGGACTAGCGCCATGCGGTAGTCCTATGCCAACGCGAGGTCACACGATGTTTGCTATCTGCACGAAGGAGGTAGCTTGGACGTCGGGGCCTGGCGCGACTGGGACTATCTCATTGTGGCGAAAAGTTCTCTGATCCTTCGTGTAGCAGTAGGGTCTTTAGATGGTGTGACGTTTTTGCTAGATTGGTGTCGCAGAACCGAGTACTCTGTATAGTGGAGCGCGTCTGACGCGACTCTAGGCGGCAAAGGTCCCGATCACATCTCAATTCACAGTAGAGAGTCGGGCTAGATCATCTCTACTAGTCAGGAGCGTGTGGTGCTCTTCTGACTCAGTACACAGGGCTGCGTGTGTTAAGCAGATAAGTATCACTTGAGCTGCTGAAGACTCTATGTACCGAGTATTCGCACATGTCACGGACTTAGGTAATGGTTCGTCATGGGGTGTGGGATAGACCTATCCAACATCAGGTATCCCGTGAATATCTGGAATCGCGCGGGTCTTGGATAGTGGGTGTGAGATCATAGGCATATGGGTGGTCGTCTGATCCGAGGAGATTTGCTTATCTTATTCACTAAAAACCTCAGGGAGCGGGGAGAGTGCACAGCGCGAGAGGAGGCGGCATCTCTTAGTGAGATCGGATTCGCACTCACTTAGGGGGGTGAGGATAAAGACATTGGAAACTGTGTATGGTATATGGGACCAGGAGCAAATACTATAAAACTAATCGGATTGGTCCAATCCTACAGGTCTTATACTTGATTGTTGCAGCACACAATTTATCCCTATCCTAATGGTAAAGTCGTCTCTTATCCGTTTGCTAACACACTCTTGATTCTCATTCACTCCTTATTTCGCCAATGAATACACTGTAACCAAGACATCATGAAACACAAAAGCTATACTTATCGATGCAATTAAAAACTCATAGTAATTTGTTAATGACAGTGATTGACAGAAATTGTTATCGGTAAAATTAAAAACTCATAGTAATTTGTTAATATGATAAATACTCACCAAAATTAAGAGACACACTTGAGCTATGATAATCACAACAATATGAAAATTTAACAACATTATAAAATCGCAACATAAAGCTTTAAAAAAATGAAACCCACAAATTCATCAAACTTACAACAGTTTAAGTTAAAAAATGATTTAAAAAATTAGATTAGGGTTTTGATTCATAAAACTGTAGACATTAAATAATTTATAATTAGAACTAAAAAAAATCTTACCAAAATCAAGTATTCAATTTCATTCGTCTAAACCATCAAACATCCGATCGCCTAATTTATTTTACCGATCGCTTGGTTGACCTAAATAAATTAAGGATTAAATGATTTGGGGGAGGAGGTTTTTGGGTGAATGGATTGGGTGATATTGGTTGAGGGGGGTGTTGAATGATTATTGTTTATGCAAGGTTTTTCTTAAGGTTTTGTTTTGGGAATTGATGGAGAAGAGAGAATTAAGGGGCGTTTCTTTTGTTAGATAGTGAATTAGGTTTTTTGTTTATGGGTAACCGTGGGAAGGATGTTATGTTTAAGCTGTTTTTTTAAAGCTACAATTTATTATGGGCCGTTGGATCATTGCAAATGCCAGGTGTCATTTTATTAGAGTTTTGACAAGGAGATCAAGTTTAGAATAGCTTGCTATATAGGAGGGGTAGATATTAACCTAACTGACAAAATAAATTTAAAAACAAGATTATATTTTTAGATTACCGAAGGCGAACAAAAGTTAGAAATTAATAATGAGTCTAATTTTTCAATTTATTTTCCCCCCACACTTAAGTTGAGCAATATGCGTAATCATAAAATAACTTAAAAGTAGAATAAGCGGGAGAAATAAATATAAGAGAAACGAGACTTCACGGGGCTCATAAGTGCTTGGTTGAATTCTGAAAAGATATAGCGCGAAACGGAACGCCAACATAAGGATATGAATTTAACCATATATAATATAATATAATGCTCCAAATATATCACTCCCTAAGTGATAAGTTATCACCACCAATCCAAGCTCCACCTGTTTTATTAATCTACAAAATAAACAAAACTACAAGAAAGCGTAAAATACAAAAGCACACTTTCGTAGGCAACACAGTTGCATTTAGCGTATGCAACAAGCCTTTAAACCCATCGGTTTTCCGAGTGGACGAGTTATAATCTCGTGAGGGTTTACACGAACATACCCACAAAGTTCGTTAAATTTCTTTTTGGATACAAGAATCAAGGCACGACGTGCATCGTACTTCGAAAACTGCAAAGTTTTTTTGTTTTATATATATTTTATTTATAGGTTTATTATTATTATTACTATTACTATTATATTATTATTGTTATACTTAATTTAATTTAAGATACCTTGACAATACGGTTCACGTGGGAATGGTCCACTTTTAAAGCTTGAGGGTAAGGTATTTTTGGTATATACTCACGGAATGGATACTCTTTTGTTTCGACCATATAATATCCCCTTTTTGACGTCGTGATAGGTTTATCTTTTTCGATTTTATTGTTAACGATAATAGGAGGTGGTAGATCTTTTTGAGTTTTTGGAGAATCATCAGACTTTCTACTCCTAGTGAATACGGCATTCACGTGCTCGGTGTGAGCTTGAGGAGGAGGTAGGTCAGTCCTATCGGTTTGTTCTGAAGATACGTTTTGAGACTTTGACCACTCATCTAATTTTCTTTCTATATTTTTATATATAGTTCGGCAATTTTTTTTGTTTTGCTTCATTTTTATAATTATATCGTTAATA
Organism: Tanacetum coccineum; assembly: GCA_026074375.1. Lineage (NCBI taxonomy): Eukaryota > Viridiplantae > Streptophyta > Magnoliopsida > Asterales > Asteraceae > Tanacetum > Tanacetum coccineum. The sequence goes on along the minus strand of BQNB010077574.1, from coordinate 24,841 downwards.
TTGTTCTTGACAAATATATTTGTAACTCTTTGACCATCCAAGAATTTAGTGATTGATTTTTTGAGATCTGTTTTAGATTGATCATCTCTGTCAAAAAGTTTATCATGAACAGTTCTCATGCTAAGGATGCATCTTTTGAAATCTTCGAGATCATTTTTCACATCATTGTTTAAATCTGTGAGCGATTTCTCAGAATCATTAGGATCATGATGGGATTGGTGAGAATACGAATCATGAGAATTTTGGTTTTGATAACCTTCAAATTGGATATAACATACTTCATGACGTTCACACATTGGTGTGTCATCGTTCTTAGAACCGTGGTCACCTCTGCGGTTATTATAATTCTTACACATCTCATGCATCTCCTCTTTTAAGCTTTGTAATTGAGAATCCATTTTTATAGTTAGAGCTTCCAATTTTTCCATTAATCGAGAATTATCATTATTACTTCCATCGGTGAAAGCAACAGATCTTTGATTATGTTCGGTTCGAGATTTCGTAGACCAATTAAGTTTGAAAAGGACTTTGTCCTCAAGAAATTGAAAAGTTTGATTAGGACTTTTGTAGAGGAAGATTCCTTCAGTAGTTCCATCTAGGATTCCTTGAGTGGATTCGTCTAGACCGCGATAGAATATTCGAATAATTTCTCCTTTGGTCAGACCATGCCCATGGCATTTTGGAAGCGTGTTCTTCAGTCGTAACCAAGCGTCGGTTAGACTTTCACATACGTTTTGAGAAAAACTTCTGATTTCAAGTAAAAGACGGTTAAATAACGAATGTGGAAAGAATTTGTTTGTAAAGGCTCTTCTCATTTGATCCCACGATGTTATAGGCTCTTCTCATTTGATCCCACGATAAGGGAAATATTAAAAGCTTGACAGCTTCGCTTTGAGTTTCACCATATTTGAACATGTCGCAGATTGCGAGGAATTCACGGATGTGGTCATGCGGATCGGCCCGCAGATAACCATCGAACTTATTTTCCCGAATCATTTTCAAGTGGGTACTATTGATAACAAAGTTGTCATCAACGCTGGGTTGAATAATGACAGAATTAGGAGTCGGTGCTACAGTCTTAGCACTTTCCCACTTGGGTTGATCATCGGGGTCTAAAATTATTATTTCATGAAGTGGTGAATTGGGCTGAGGTTCAACATCTTCTTCGGATATATTCAAGACGGAAACTTCATTAACGGAAGTATGTTGAGTTGAAGATTTGAGGACCTTGATCTCGATGAATTCTTTTTGGATATTTTTATTGTTATTTTTACATGTTTTCTTTTTAATATTTTTTATTTAATTTAGATAATGATTTTACGAGTTGTTTTTCCCAAGATCGTAGATTAATAGATACTTTAAGTATTTTGCAAAAAGACATATATATATATATATATATATATATATATAATAGAATATATGTTAGATATATTTATATTATTTTTATAGTATATATATATATATTATATATATATATGTACATCTTTATTTCATCTAACATCGGGCTATATTATCGAACAATGATGAATTAGGTTGAGTCGGTGCTACAGTCTTAGCACTTTCCACATGGGTTGATTCATCGGGGTTCAATAATTTTTATTTCTTGAACGTGGTGTATAGGGCTGGAGGTTCGACATCTTCTTCGGATATATTCAAGACGAAAACTTCATTAACGGAAGTATGTTGAGTTAAAGATTTGAGGACCTCGATCTCGATGAATTCTTTTTGGATATTTTTATTGTTATTTTTACATGTTTTCTTTTTTCATATTTTTATTTAATTTAGATAATGGTTTTACGAGTTGTTTTCCCAAGGTCGTGATTAATATACTAATTTACGTATTTTGCAAAAAGGACTTTTTTATTATTTATTATATATATATATATATATATATATATATATATATATATATATATATATATATATATATATGAATATATATTATTATATATATATATAATCATATTTTTATATTTTAGATAATTTATAAAAAATAGGATTGATAGATGTAAGATTTTTTTTTAGATCTGATAGTTATGTAACGACACTGAGAAACAGTGCGACGGTTTTCTAATAAATTTATTTTTTATGTTTTATTTTTTTAAGGTTATTACAATGAACTAAATAAACAAAAATAAAATGTACTAGAGCTAACGAAAACTAAATATAATCATTTATGGAAAACAATTAAAACAACTAAAGCATATAATCGATACGATTTTAAAAATAAGGTTTTTGGTGTTGGTTTTGGTTTTGATTTTAAAACAAATTCTGCTGTGGAAATTCTGCAGAAAGTGTGGCGTACTTGGTTAAAGTGCAGCGTACTTTCTGGGTTTATAGGAAAACCGGCGCACAAATAGGATGTGCGACATACTTCCTGAAGAAAAACAAATTGTTTGGTCAGTTTGCCAGAAAATCGTACGGCGAGTTTGTAAATTTTGTATTGCAAAACAGTGAATAACTTGATAAGAAACAAAATAGCACCAAAAACAAGCAACAAACTGATAACAACTTAAATAATTCCACGGCAACGGCTCCAAAAACTTGATGTGTGTTTTACAAGCTTTAAATTTATAATACTAGAAATACCGATTTTTACTAAAAACACAACACTCGGGCAAGTATACCCTATTCGTGTATAGTATAGTTTCGGAAAGTCCAGGTCGGTCCACGGGAATTGAAGTTTTTACAGTTTGTAATTAAGATGCTAAGGTTAATAAGATTGTCACGGATCAAATTAACCAAAACATACATAAATTGAATATTGTAAAGAAAGCAATAAAAGGATGATTCAAGCAAATGATTAAGGTATATTTGTTTAGGCAATGATCACTAAGACATAGAAGTGTTTAGGATAGTGTTTACAAGTTTAGAGAATAAAGATATCACAAGTTACAAATCCTTTTGACCTTTAAGTGTAACTAGTGATTATATCGATTAATAACAACAAATCCTTTCGACCTTTATAAGTTATTATAATCAATATATTAGATGAAATGATAGAACACATATATAAGATATAAGAAACCTTTCGAGGCCCTATAATCTTGTATAAAATAGATTTATACAAATCAATAAACACATATCCAAACGCACCATATCTAAGATCTCATATTGCCCAGTCAAGGACATCACAAGATGATAGCTCATGATCACAAGAAAGTAACAAACCCATTCAGAGATAACTATTTATCATGAATTCAGTAAAAGATTCATATTCAAAAGATAAACTAAGATTTATACCAACTTCAAGAAGCACATATGTATTTGATGATTTCACAAGTTTTTTTCACCAGCGAAAACGATTATTATATTCAAAAGTAAACCTAAAACTTTGAACATATTTAACACAATACGGCATATAGGATTTGAATTACACTTCAATTCTACTTCCTTGGTGGATTAAAATCTGGAAATTGATGGTGGAGAGTGGTGGTAGTCGATGGTGGTGATGGTGATACGTTGAAGGGAGGTTTGGATTCCTTGGTTTGCGCAAACCAAGATCACCAACAACTCTATTTTAACGTAGTTATAATAACGAAACATAAAATGATTTTTGTGTAAGAGTACGTACTGAAATGAGAGAGCCCAATGAGGTATTTATAGCTTTTCATAGGGGCCAAAAACTGCCGAGGATGCACAAACTTGTATGTTCGCCCACTATTCGGTGTGAATGCTATTCTCTATAGGTCATTTAAAACGCATATAATTTATTTTTCACCGCCTGTAAAAGTGCGGACAACAGACCGCACTTTGCTCAAACCGCAACAGCACATTTGGGAAATTTCAGCACATTCTTTTTTTTCAAGAATTGTAGATATTAATTGATATCATCTTCGCAGTGCCGCCAGAAACGCGGTCAAACAGAGTTCGTAATGACGCGATGTTATGACCAAAACAGTGAACAGGTGTCCCGAGATCTTTATCTTGAGTTATTTCTTCGTTTAAGCTTCAAATCTTCGTGTATTCTTCCGTTTTATTCCACGACACGTACTTAGAACCTACAATAGCAAATATATTAGATTCTATACCAAAAGTTTTTACAATTAAACTCAAATAATATAACATAAAAATCACTGATAACTGGAATATAAAAAATACTCAATACGTTGTAAATAATTGATGCGAGAAAATCAAAGTTTATCATATCACCAACGAACATAATGATTTTCTTATTGCTGATACTGCTCAACTGGAAGAGATTGAGGAATTAAGTGCAAACATATGCATGATGGCCAGAATTCAACCAGCAAACATTGATTCTGATAAAGGGCCAAGCTATGATTCTGCATTCATCAGTGAGGTACAAACACCATCAACAAGCTACATGAATCCATTATTCTCTGACAATAATCATGAACAAACGTATCATGAGCAACCTATAATGATTAACTCTACAACATGAATATAATAAATTAATTACACGAGATTATATTTGATGAATAAATACCAAATTTAGCAGTTTGACTGATGCGTTGAACAGCGATAAAAAATGCTCATGATTCACCATATAATGAACTGAAACAATTAGCTAGATATGCTTACAAAGAAGCTAGAGAAGCAACAAAATACTTGCATCAAAAAAAGTTAAAACAACAAAATGTTTGAGTTATAACCAAACAAACTTAGAGCAAAAAGTTAAACAACAAAATGTTGAGTTAACCAAACAACTTGAGCAATATAAGGAAAGGGTTCGGGTTTTTGAAACAAACAACGCAAACAAAACCAATTTACATAAAGAATTCATCGAGGCTGATCATCGGGCAAACGAATTGAAACTGAATTTCAAACTCAATTTATTCATGATAAGGATAAAATTAGAGCTTTGGAAAAAGAAAGAGATGATTTACAACTAAATGTTTTAGATGAAAGAAAATAGGTTTTAGAACTAAAAACTACACAAACTTCTTTGAAACGTAAGCTTAATGCAAATGAAGATAAGTATCTTGATGATGTTTTAAATTTAGAAGCTAAACTCAAAAAGAATGAAAACGTAGTTATGAAAATGAGTAACTCTGTTCAAGCATTATTTATGCTTGGCCCAAAACCTTTGTCGGTTTATGACCTACAATTGAAACATGGGCTGGGGTAAGAAAATCCTTATACGCTCAAGCAAGCGATTTCTCAGAATCCTAAGTTGTATGATGCTTCATATCTTCATAATTCCAAAGTGCATGTGAATGTTTGTGATACTGAGGAAATACTTAAGGATGCAACCAAGAGTCAAATTAAAATGGAAAATAAATTGAAAGATCCAATTGTTATTGAGAAAAAACAAAATTTTCATCTAATTGATTATGAGAAATTAAACGCTCTTTGCGAAACTTTTATTCCACGAGTAGAGCTCTCTCTTGAACAAAAATATTTTTCATCGGCTTCTGAAAATCCTACAAGGGCAAGTACATCGAGTTCACCTCCTGTAACAATGCCAAGTTCAAGTAAATTGATAAGACATTTCCACATGTTGGAAAATGAGATTAAAAATTGTACACTCTTTTGGAAATAGAAACTACTCCAAAAAGCATATTCTTTACAAGTCAAGATGAGACACTTTTGAATGACTTTTGTTATAAAGAGGTGACCCTGATTCTTGATTACTTGCATACGGTTTTCAAAGCTATTCAAACAGAGTTTCCACAAGAAGTAAAAGCAATGACGGATGTTTTTGAATCAATAGAAAGTGATCTTGATGCAACATGGAAACAACATGAGATTTTAAACAATCAGCTCTTGGGAGCAACACTCAAGCATGATATTGAAAAATGTGTATTGATGTGTTTTGATTCTATGAATGATGATTTGAACAATGAGATTGGAAAAGTCATGAGGGAATCCATTGATGTCCAAGAGAATTTGCTAAAACGAATAAAGATTCTTAAAAATGATTTTCAAAGATGTCAAAAAATGTATTGAGTTTGAACTACAACTGCAACATCAAAAAGAGAAAACAAATTATGACTCTTCTTTGAAAAATCTTTGTGAAACCTCTTGGATATAAAAAATGGAGAAGCTTGAGAATGATAACGTGTCTTTGGAATTTTAAGTACAATCTTTGCTTAAAGAAAGCAAAAATATCATGATTGGAATACCAAAAGCTTTTTGATTCAATCAAAAGGACACAAACACAGTCTAAAATGGAGATTAATGAATTGATTGATTAATCAAAAGACATATACATATGGGGATGTAAGGGCACAGAATCAAGATCTTTTGATAACAATCTCTAAGTTGAAAGCCAAATTAAAAACTATTGAAAAAGGTAAGTCTGTAAATACTAAGTTTGACAAACCTTCAGTTTCTGAGAAACTTGATTGTGTTACACCAATTAATAAACAAGTTGTTCAAAAGAAAAAGGTTGTTCTAAAAACTAAAGAGAAACATGTTTTGACAAAAACATTCACTTTTTAGACTTCACCTACCAAAAAGGAACATGTTGATAAGAACACCAATGTAATAGCACCGAGGATATCAAGGTTAACACTGCAAACAAACAGGAAACTAAGAGTGTTTTAACTTCCACAAGACTGAAAGATGTGACTAGTGTTAGAAGAACATCGAGTAGAAGCTCATCGTCTAAGAATAGTGTCTTGTCAAACACTAAGAATCATTCAGAAGATGTAGAAGTTCATGTTAGTACAAATAAATAGACAAATGTTACGTCTAAAAAGACTGTTGTTCAAACCAAAAATATTGTAACCAATTTTGATGTTAAAAACGCTCTTAAAGCGAAGGATGTATTGTGTGTTTCTTGTGATAAAAATGTACTTACCTCTTGTCATGATAAATGTCTTGCAAAATATAAGTTGTCTGTGTATTCAAAAGTTAGAGAGCCTTATTCACTACTCCTAGAACTGCGAAATATAAGTCTTTAGATACTACTTCTGTAGTAGCAAAAACCAGGTTTGCTGTAGTTACTCCCTTAAGTGCGAAAACTAAGGACTCTAGTGCTTTACGATCAACTTTACTATTTGCACAAGAAATCTTACTTAGCAAATACACGAGGACAAAAATAAACACCAGTAGGAAGTGGAAAAAATGGTATGAAACACAACCAAATGTTGGTTGGTCCCCTAAGAGCTTAACTGCTAATGCAAATCCGAGTGTTGTTAAAAGTAGAGACCATGTTGTATCTTACTCTAATAAATCGGTTACCATTAGAAAATGGGTAGCCAAACGTTACTCTTCATTGTGTTTTTCTTCATGTGAGAGATGATTAGATGTTGGTGGATAGTTAATAGTGGATGTAAAAGCCATGATGGGAATTTAAATGCTGAAATTTTTTGTGAGCTTTGGAAACGATCACTTTGTAGCAATCACAGGCTATGGCGATTATGTACATGGCAATGTCACTATCTGTCGTGTATATTATGTTAAAGGTCTTGGACACAACCTATTTTCTGTAGGACAATTATGCGACAGTGATTTGGAAGTTGCTTTTCGATCTAAGACATGTTATGTCTAAAATCTAGAAGGAGGTGATATATTGACGGGTGCTCGTGAATCAAACTTGTATACGATCTCCATTTCAGATATGGCAGCTTCTTCTCCTGTTTGCTTGATGTCCAAAGCCACTTCAACAAAATCATGGTTATGGCACCGGAGACTCTAGCACCTGAACCTTTGGTACTATTAATCATCTCACCAAACAAGACCTGGTTGATGGACTTCCAAAATTCAAATACGACAAAGATCATCTATGTTCTGCATGCGAGCGGGGAAAGAGAAAGAAAGCTACTTTTCCACCTAAATTGGTTCTTAGTACTCATTCTAAGTTGGAATTGATTCACGTGGATTTATGCGAGCCAATGCGGGTAGAAAGTATCAATGGCAAGAGGTATATTTTTGTTATTGTTGATGACTATTCTTGCTATACGTGGGTATAATTTCTTCAAACAAAAGATGAGGCTCCTGAGATGATCAAGAAGTTCATTGCTCAAATCTAATTAAATTTAAAGTTCAAATTCAGAAAGTTAGGACTAACAATGGAACTGAATTCAAGAATGCAACACTTCAGGCTCATTATGAAAAGTTAGCTATTATGCAACAATTCTCAATTGCATGAATGCCTTAACAAAACGGTGTGGTCGAAAGACGAAATTGTACTCTTATAGAGGTTGCTCGAACAATGCTTATCTTTTCAAAATCATCGGAATTTCTTTGGGCCGAAGCTATCTCCACTGATTGCTTTACTCAAAACCATTCATTGATTCATACAAGGTACAAAAAGACTCCTTATGAACTTCTTCGAGACATAAAACAAAATGTGGAGTACTTTCATGTGTTTGGATCACTCTGTTATCCAATTAATGATCGAGAAGACCTTGGAAAAATGATACCTAAAGCAGACATTGGTATCTTTATCGGCTATTCGGAATCATCCAGAGGGTTTTGGATCTACAATCGTAGAACCAGAAAGATTATGGAAACCATCCACGTCAAGTTTGATGAACTCACGGCTATGGCTTCTGAACATAACTGTTTAGAACCCGATACAAACCGCTTCAACAACGACGATTCATCAGCAGAATTCACTTCTATACCGTCCAAAGAAGATTTAGATAATTTGTTCGGTTCAATGTACGAGGAATACTTTGAGAAGAAATCTCCTGAAGTGTCCATCAATTCCGATGCACAAACAACTCTTCATAATAATGACGTACCTTTGTCATCTTCAATCATCGTTGAAGATAACGAAGATCCTCCCTTTGTATCCTCTTCAGAAGACCAGATTTCCCCTCTCTGTGAATAATTCAGAAGCTTGTAGATTTCGATGGACAGAGTTGTTTACATACAATTCTTGAGTTTGTACGGATCCATCGAATATGCATGAGTTCAACCAAGTTCAACCCTTAACTCATACCTGGACAAAAGCTCATCTATTAGAACAAGTGATTGGTGACCCATCCAAGCCTGTGATGACGAGAAGTAGGCTTTATACAGATGCAAAGGTATGTATGTATCCTTTGATAGTGAGTACTACCAAACCTAAAAACATTAAAGAAGCCATGTCAGATCACAACTGGATAGAGTTTATGCAAGACGAGTTGTATCAATTTTAGAGGCTAGATGTATGGGAATTAGTTCCACGACCTTCTAACAGAAACGTAATCGCAGTCAAATGGCTCTGGAAGAATAAAAATGATGCAGAAAACACCGTGATAAGGAACAAATCTCGTCTTGTGGCTAAAGGTTACAAACATGAAGAGGGCATCGATTTTGAAGAACCATTCGCTCCATTTGCTCGTCTTGAAGCAGTCAGGATGTTCGTTGCTTATGTTGCTCATAAAAACTTCATCATCTTTCAAATAGACGTCAAAACAACATTTCTCAATAGGCCATTGAAAGAAGAAGTTTATGTAAGTCAACCAGACCGCTTTGTTGACCTAGACTTCCTAGACCATGTCTACAAGTTGAAGAAAGCTTTGTACGGTCTTAAGCAAGCACCAAGAGTATGGTACGAAAAATTGTCTTCCTTCCTAATTGAACATCACTTCACTAAAGGTATTGATGACCTAACTTTATTCACGAGACGTCACGGGGGAGACATATTACTTGTTCAATTATATGTCGATGACATCATTTTTGGATCTACAAACCCAGATTTTTCTAAACGTTTTGCAAACCTTATGAAAAATAACTTTGAGATATCAATGATGGGTGAATTCAAGTTCTTTCTTGGACTCCAAGTTCATCAATCTCCCTGTAGCATCTTCATTAGTCTGTCACAATATGCAATCGAGTTTTTAAAGAAACACAAGATGGTTGAATGTTACTCCATGAGTACACCAATGGCTACAGCTAGACTGGATGCTGATTTACAAGGCACTCCAACCAATGAGACAAAATATCATAGTATGACCAGAGGCCTCATGTATCTCACCATTGCTTTTGCCACCTTTGTATGTGCTCGTTATCAGGCATGACCTACGATCAAACACCTGAAAGAGGTTAAGTAGATCTTTCGGTACCTGAGACATACTTATAACATGGGTCTATGGTATCCGAAGGATTCCAGATTTAAACTAATCGCATATTCAGATGCGGACCATGCAGGGTGTCATGATGATTGTAAAAGCACGCAGGAGGCTTACAATTTTAGGTGAAAAGCTCGTGAGCTGGAGTTCCAAAAAGCAAGATTGTAGTGCGATGTCCACTGCTGAAGCTGAGTATGTATCGTTATCCGCTTGTTGTGCACAAGTCATCTGGATGTGGACACAACTTTTAGACTACGAATACAAATTCAACAAAATACTGATTCATTGCGATTCAAAGAGCGCTATCGTCATATCATGCAACCCGGTTCAGCACTCACGTACTAAGCACATTAACATCCGGTATCATTTTATTAAGAAACACGTTGAGAAGGGAACGGTTGGATTGTACTTTGTCAGGACAGTAATACCAACTTGCTGATCTATTTACCAAAGATCTTCCAAAGAAATGCTTTGAGTACTTAGTTCATCGAATTTGTATGTGATGTATGACTCCTACCGTTGGATCGTCTGGCAAAGTTATCTTCTTGAAAAAGATCATATATCAAAATATGTAAATAAATTTTTCAAAAACAAAATAAAAAAAGAAAAACTTAAAAACAAAAAAAAGATTGTCATTAAAATTTTCAAAAATATAAAAAAATACAAAAATATAATTTTAAACAATCACATGTCTTCTCATTTCAATCAAATTTATGATTCTATTTTTCTCGAAAACTCTTTGACTGTATAAACAGGATCATGATCTGAGAGGGAGTTATTCTGATAAAAATGTGTTGTCACATCTAAACATGTGTTTTGTATATATTCCATTCACGTAGATTGTTATACATCATTTTCAAAAGTCACAAGTCTTTAACTGCAATGAAAAACAATGATCTCTCGAATAAATGTGTTAATAAAACCAGTAATTTATTCTTTAAACATGTATTTATTCGAGGGAGAGTTATAAATTTTTAAGATTAACCGGACTTTGAAAAATCTAAAAATCCAAAATTGAGGACTATCCATGTAAAGGGATCACACTTTAAGGGGGAGTTTGTGAAATATTTGCTTTAGAATTATCCATATGATCGAGGGACTAATTGTGCAAAGTTTTAAAACTTACAAATTTCGATAAACAAGTACAAGGACCAAAAGTGTCAAATTCGGAAAATTGAAAATCCGATCAAACCCTAGTAAACATCGAAATATGTAGGGTATAAAAGGAAAATTAATTTTCAATTTTCTTTTATCTTTTTCATCTCATTTTCGATAAAAAGGGTTTAATCATTTTTGATTGAGTTCTAATCTCAGTTTCATAACGATTGCATTCAAACCCTTTTGTTTAACGTAAGAATAACATCATGTCATCTTTTCTATTGTGTTTAGTTTGCGTTTTTGATACATCAAAAATCAATTTCGATAAATTAGGGTTATCGAAATTTGAGGATAACTGAAATTGGTTGATGGAATATGTTCTTAGATATTTGTAATTATGTATGAGTGTGTTTAATTGCTGTGAAATTCATCTAAGGTGCATGTTTGTTCATTTCCGATGTGAATGTTCATTTTCGATGAGACCTCCCATTTTTGATGTAGTTAAAAATCAACCTAGATTGATTATTGATGTTTAAGATAGAAGTTGTAATGATGTTTGATGATTGTCATGAGGCTTAAACGCTTGAATGATCATTTTCGATGTCTTAAACCATTTTTGATGTCATAGACCTTTTTCGATGATTAACCAGATTTTTGATGCCAATCATTTTCGATGAAAAACAAAAACACGACTTAGGTTAAAACATAGAAAATCATGTAAAAAATGAAAAATGATGGTCAAAAAGTCAAAATTCGATGGTCAAACAAGTCCAATTTCGATGAAAAAACATGTCAAAAATGAGGTTGGATAATTTTTGGGCTAAGTATTGGGCTTAGTTTGGGATATTGGTCTACATTGTATAATTTTACTAATGATTCTGTATGTGTTGCTGAAAAAGATATATTCTTGAATGTCTGTGAAACGTATCAATATCTCATGTGGCATGTTTTCAAACGATTTCAAAAGGAGACAAAATCAAACTGCAAATGATTTAATGAAGAATACATCTTGAATTAAATGTTTCTATATTCAATTGCTTAAGTGGTCTAAGTTACGTCCGGTTCCTACCGTTTTTTGAATCAATAGATTATGGTAGATACTTATTGACCTAAAAGGTATAAGTTTCTTCCGGTTTTGACCGTTATCTAAAGTTCAGAATGTGGTAGTAACTTAGTGACCATTAGGTTGTGATATAAGAGAATTTTAACTCATAGCCATATTATTCACTTACAAAGGTCTTTGAAAAACTTAAACATGTGATTTTTGGTGAAATATTGTTTTCAGTATGGTGTCAAAATGGTACTCTTTCATAAACAAATTTTTAAGAATATGATCGATAACTCTTGGATTTCTCAAAACAAAATCTTATTCAAAATCATAGTTTATCCTCATCATTCTTGAAAGAGTATCATTACACAAAGGAATAAACCGTATGGCATGTGCTTGTAAAAGCAAGAAATAAGCACATGAGAAAGAAACTGATCATTAATATGTTTAAAAAGAATTGCCAGAACATATAAAACAGACATAGCGGAAAGAGACAAAAATGTTAAATATGAATTGTTTTTTATCTAACACATTCTTGTCACTCATTCAGAATTCACGATGGCACAACAACAAGATGTCTCCAAAGACGATTTGTGTCCACCACACAAGCAGTATGATATGATGGGTGCAAATAAGAAGATTGATCTTGTGAACCCACAATGTCCAAATGAAAGCAAAATTCTTGGATACATTCTTAACCACCATCCACTACGACTCTCATTGGCAGGATCTGCTTCTGTTCCTTGGATATACATTCAACAATTCTGGCATTCACTCAAGCTGGATGATTCAAAGTACAAGTTTAAGTTCTTCCTTGACACTAAGGAGCTTTAGTTTTCAATAGATGATCTCATACGTATATTCCAACTGCCACAAGCTACTGACAACAACAATGTTGGATTTGTTGTTGCTCTAAGTTTCAGTTAGATGCTTTCATTTGTTCAGAATAAACTTGGATTTTCTCTTCCAATGAGACTTCCCTCACACTTTGTGTCAAAAGGACTCTCACAACCGTGGCAGACACTTTGCAAGATCTTCGTAAGATGCTTAACCACTCGAGTCACAGGTCATTATCGACCACCGTTTCAAATCATGCATATGCTATATTGTTTTATTAACAATATACATGTGGACTATGCTGAATTACTTTAGGAAGGACTATACTATTCACTCTTGCATCTAACATCATTGATTCCTTACCCAAGATTCGCAAAGATAATTGTTGATCATTACATGACTGAGAATCCTGACATTCCAAGGAGACTACATGAGCACTATCACAGAGTTGAAAATGATGAAGTTGTAAAGACAATCTTTAACTCTGGAAAGAATAAGGAAGGAAAGGGGATGAAGATTCCTGATTGGATGCCAACGGAAGAGATGAAGCACATTGCTCATTATCAGATGTATGTTATAGTGTTTCGGGTAGATGTTCCTATGAATCAGTCACAACTGATTGAGTCTACCCAAGGAACGCATAGGACACCTAGCGTCCCTAGGGCACCTAACCCTGATACAGCTGAAGGAGAATCAAGTGCTCCACGCAAACCAACTGTCATTAGGTTTCGCATACGACGTCAACAAGATCCTAAAATGCCAATACATACAGCTGCTAAGATTGATATTGATAGTTTGGATGAAGCAACACGACTAATCATTGCTACACAAAGAATTCTTAAAGACTTAGAAGCTCAGCATAATGTGGAAAAAGTTCAAGAGCACATGGTGGATAAAGAGATTGGCCAACTTGTGGAAGGGAATAAGAATGTTGATGAGGATGAGTTCATGAATGACATATTTAATACCCAAGAAGATCCCGACCCTAGGTTAGAGCCCAGGAGTGATAAGGAAAGTCCGGAGGTAATAGATAAAAAATTCGCGTAATTAAACAATGTATCGTTAAGCGTAAACGGACAAAACAAACAATTAAATGTTTACATACAAGCAGGGTTAAATAATTATGTTTGAGCACTAATTATTAACTTAGTTCATTTAATTTTTATCCGGATACGTAAAGTGTATACGTTTTCAGCGATATATTGCGTTAAGGCACTCCCGTAAACCACAAAAACTTGTTCTGCGCGTCATCAACAAAAAATACCCACTTTTATACCCAATACATAAAGTTTACTCAAATATATCATCTATTACTCTTAATAAGCCTGAATTTATGGTCAAATGGTACAAAGAACAATACGCAAGCAAACTCTTCCATTATGTCAAAACAACAACCATACTTCAATTGAATACTACACACATACCGTCCCCTTAATGACCCATACTATTTCTCTTAGACTCATGATGACCATAACCTAAGACAAGACCCATATTTATGACCATAACCAAGTTCCCATTGACAAGATTTACCAACCTTATATACATGTAATCGTACTAGAAAGAAAAAACTCATACATGCTTTAAACACTTAGTAAAAAAACACAAAACAAAAACCCTCTTTTTTGCTCTCTATATGCTACGGCAAAAAAACATGGCCACCCAACATAAATCCCATACAAAAATTTTATTCAACTAATATACTTCTATACACATCATATTAAAAGTCAATTCTAAGGTGTTTCCAACCATTGAACACCCATTTGCAAGTATTTAAGCAAGAAATTCAAGATTTTGGTTTTATTAAGAAAACAAGGGTATTTCATTTTATGAAAGCTTGGGTTTTAGAGTCCTAAACAACGGGTTTAGACATCTTATATCTCATCTCAAACATCATCCCATAAAAGGTCTTCTAAATACCTTTAACTTTTTATTTAATCATCATTTTAATGTGTAATATGTTAAATAAACGGCTAAATCACCATAAGGACTTATTGAATATTTAAAAAGGTTGTTACTACATGTCTATAGAAACATTATACATCTTATCTTCTATTACGTCATAAACTGGTCTATATATATATCATGAACATAATGGATCTATAATATGATAACATGAATTGTTTAAGAGTAATAAACATGGTTTAATTAATAATAAGGGTTTATAAAGTCAATAAAACATAACTTTTATAAATCAATACACTTGGATAACACAAGGGTTTTTATTTCTGTGCTTAATACAGTAAGGTAGTAGCACATAATAATAACAATAATACGCCCTCATGACGTCTTCACAAAATGTTAAGAAAACTCGAAAAACCAGATTTACCAACAAACGAAAAAGAAATTTCCGTTAATTACGAGTTTACAACGAGAAATACTTCATCTATATAAAACACTATTTTATAAAAACACACTATTCATTACACAGCAACATTAAGTTATAAAAAACATCAAAATATGAAATAACCATTTATTAAATTACGAGATCGATACATCGAAAGAAATTTTCGCTAAAAACGGAGCTATAACAAATAAATAACGACATTTACAGCGTTTTAACGACACTAAATACGAATTATATAAAACCATGTCTGTTAAATGAACAGTCAAAAGTTACACACGATTCATCAGGGGAGAAAAAATTTATGAAAAATGTCAAAATATCGATACAAAACCGCTTAATACCGAATCTAGATGCAGCTAAGAAACGCGATAATCGGGCTTAAAACGGCAACAAAGTATATCAAGATTTACTAAAACGGTAAATTAAAAACGTTTTTAACATATTAAACGCAATAATTACAACCAAACACACTTAGATTGGGAGTTGAGCTATATAGAACATACGTTGTATTAGTTAATCAAGTACTAATATACTAGGGATTTCATAATGATGAGAGCGCCGTCTTCGGAGGTGGCTATCGACGATTTTGTAGGATTTACGATTTAAAGTGTCACTAGCTCCTCATTAAACATTCAACTACACCGACCTCTATAATTATGATAGCCCGAACGAAGAGTATGATGAGCTATACGACATATAATTAATCAAAAAGTCTCTAGTTTAAGTACTTTATAACGACCTAAAATTGGAAAAGGTTGCCTCACCGGATATACTTCGTGACGACATTTTCTATTTTGAATACTTGTTTGATTCCATTCACATCGAGGTGAGTATTCATAGCCCCTACTTTACTTGTTTTAAACTATTTTGGTGGGGGAGAATACAAATGCTCGTTTTAACAAAGTGAACTTATTGATCTTATCTACCACATAAAAAGTGTATACATGAATATTTTTTACTACAAGCTCGATTTTTGTATTGCTTACATGCTTTGGAGAACGTGAATACCTATATTTTGAAACCAGAATTTCATAGACATGATTGTTTTAACTACGGACACAAAAGTGTTTTATTAAAACTGTATAGCTATTTCCTGATTTCATATTTGCCTAAGTACCATTCTCTGCCACTTAAGTCCCCTTTTTATCATGAACCGTAGTTCGTCATAAGTGTCCGTGAGCGCGAGGTGTAGAGGATAGATTACTATCGGGATTGAACAATCACCCACTTTCCCATGTGGTCTACACTAGTTTTAGATCAGGTGCATTAAAAACATTTTGAAGATATTACTTTCGCAGGTATGTTTGCAGAAACAACCTACTTTTTAACGGGTCATTTCCAATCTCTTATTGAAGGTACGTTAAGGTTTCGGTGTCATGAACTTAGTGAAATAATAATATTATAGAAAACATGAGAATGTGTTTTCTCTTGTACCTACATTACTTATTTTTGCGAGACTTCGGAAAAATAGTACTTAGTCCCACCATTATACTTCGATCATTGTGTCCACTTTTAAATACTTCTTGATTTACTGAATCAACTACTTGTATATTCGGATGGATTATTCGGAATACACTTTTAAATGTTGTAACGCTACTTTTCCTTCTGAAAAAATTCTATATTATTTTCAATACTATGCTTTTTACTTAAACCTAAGAATTCAACCAACATTATTGTTGACAACATTAGCAAGTATTTATCAGGTTAACTATTTTGCAGAGTGGAGCATTGGGAGCTCATTCATCGAGACGCGCAAGAAATATATTATAATTTATGAAGCTTAATAACTTGAGTACTATTTGTACAAACATTTTGACAATGTTACATTTCTAATACATTATAAATGAAACCTGTCAAAAACACTGATCTTTTATTAAATAGAATATGACTTTATTTAAAACGTCCATTTTAAGGTCGTTTTCCGTGACTTGTGTTTTGTGCCCTGAAGTAGCACCCTAACCTTACCATTCCGCTGCGTTGTCCTGAATTTTGGGGGTGTTACAAATGAGAATGTTGATGAGGATGAGTTCATGAATGACATATTTAATACCCAAGAAGATCCCGACCCTAGGTTAGAGCCCGGGAGTGATAAGGAAACTCTAAAGGTAAAGAAAAGTTTTGACGTGTTGATTATTCATGATGATGACGTGTTGATTATTCATGATGATGAAGAGGAGCAAGAGTCAGCTGGAGATGCTTTGATCCAGAGAAAAGGGAAGGGAATAGAGGAGATTAGGGATACACCCCTACCCACACCCATTAGATCCCCTAGGACTCATATTGCTCCTTCTTCTTCGGATAAGGAGAAACTCAAGGAATTGATGGTTACTGACCCTACACCTTCATCATCTACACCATCATCTTCTACACCAAAACCCAAGCGAGATCATTTCAATCATACCAAGAATGTTATTTTCCAGATAAGCAGATGATATGGTTATATGTTCATACATCTGACACACTCATTCATTCCAATTGGAAGTCTTCCTTTAATGGTTGATAAGAGAGTCAATGAAATTGCAAAGAAGACCGTGCCATTGTATGTTACAGAAGGTTTACTGTTAGACAGGCAAAAGACTCAGGATAATATGGAAAAGATGATTGCTGAGGCTCTTCATCAGGTACGAGTGAGTCTTCGAGCAGAATTATCTACACAAATTAATAATGATGTCTCTAACTCTATTCCTTCGCAGGTTGATTCATTATTGAGAAATTATATGTCCAATAACATTCTTCATGTCCATCCAACTCAAGCTTCTAATTCTTCTACTTAAGATCTTTAATATCAACAGTACTTAATGATGAAGGATGATGAGAAACTACGCAATGATGATTTATCAATATGGTGGTCTCTGAATATTAAGTTTGAGAAACCTGCAACTCCTTCTACACAGTGTCGTATGACTGCTATTCGTACTAGAGATCATGAAGACCATCATGACGATGATGCTCGTCCTAAGGGGAGAGCAGTGCGAAGAGACAAAATACGCCTGAACATGGCACATACTCAGTGGGTGAATCTTTATCAGAACAAGTTATGGATCAAGAACCAAATCCTTTCGGCTCAGGTACTCAAGAACAATTGGATGAATTTGATGCTTGGATGGATGATTTTGGCACAAATGATGATGAAGTTCCTACCGAAGAAGTATCACTAGAACTATTAGAAGAAATATCATGGGAAGTTGATGAAGTTCAACTGTAGAAAGCTGTAAATGATATGCTGAGACAATGATGCAATTCAGGAGAAGAGCATCAGTATCATGTAGATCAGATTTCAGAATTATCTAAAGAGTGATATTGTTTGGGAAAGCAGAAAAGAAAACTTGTCACTACAACTTCCAAAGAAGCCAGCTCCAGTCTATCACAGTTGCCAAAGAGATCCAAAGGCTCCACCAATGACTTTGCTGAACCAAGACTTATTCTATTTGAAGTATGGTAACTCGAGACCAAAGAAGTATACTTTATCGTTGCACAAGTATTCTGCAGTACCATTTCCTGAAGATGATATCAAAGAACGAACTTCAAGATGGGTGAGTAAACGTATCAGAAGGTTTAATTTGTATGCTGAATATAGTGTTGAACACTGGAAGAATCTATAGGCAAAGCAATATCACATCAGAAGGCAGAAAAAGCAAAGAGACAAACCTAAAGAAGTGTACTTAGAATCAAAGACCGTTGAAGTAATCAGAACTTCATATGAATTTAGTCATGAGCATTAGTTTATAACAGAGATTATGGTGAGAAGAGCTAATGGAAAGATTGATCTAATCACAAAATTAGATTACAAACATCTCAACAAGAATGACATTGAAGATTTGTATCTGTTGTGCATAAATGGCAAAGTGAAAGACTATAGAGAAACTGGGTTGTTGGGATCATTGTCTGTCTTCATCAGAAGCAGTGTCATCTGGGAAAGAGTTCATGATTTCCAACTAGGCATGGAAAGTTATCAACAGAAAGTTAACCTTATTGTACCAACAATCACATTCCCTAGTATTGAAAAGAAGAAACTATTGACCGTCACTCAAAACCAGTAGTTGGGTTGATATATGAAAACAACAAGAAAGAGAAGAGGGTGATGATACTTAAAGAAATTCCTATGTTTTGTGATGCAACTTAAAAGTGGATTTTGGAGATGGTGAAGAAATACAATAAGGATGTAAAGTATGGGTATGCCGACCTAAGTCCCACTGATGCAGATGTAGAGTACTTGGAGTTTTATGAAGAATATATTGAAGACCGGTTGAAGCATCGTGATTAGATGAGACGTTGGGAAATGTACATGAATGAAAGACCACTCGATTCAAGAAGGGATCACCCAGAATAATCGACCCTTAGGGGGAGACTGTTAGGATTAAAAAGTGTCGATTATAGATACTTTAATGGTTTATTTATTTTATATTGTTTAGGCTTAGTTTTATGTTTAAAAGTAGTTTATGTAATAAGGATAATTGAGTTTTAGTTAAAATAACTCACTTAACGAAAGTAGAAGGACTAAGTAGCAAATAAGGGATAGTGTACTAATCACACTATAAATACCCATTCACTTAATGAAGGGGTTAAGGCTTGTAATCTCACTTTTCTCCCTCATTTCTTTCTTTCTTTTTATAAAATTGAAAATTAGTAAAACTTGTCTTCCTCTCTTATTCTCTATATGCTTAATCAAAATTAAGTGTGATTCAATATCATATGACCTAGCACATTGTTTGATTAAGGTTGGAGCTGATGTAGCTTTGAAAGATAGTGTTACTATGGGCGTTCCTTTGCCTGATGGTAAGGGTTTTACTAAGGAAACGGTCCAAGTTGAGTCTGAGTGGAAACCCCTTGCTGTGATCAATGCAAGATCTTTGGTCATGTTTATGATCAATGCCCTAAGAATGTTACAGTTGTTCCTACTGTTGATAAGATGAATAATGATGGTTTCCAAACGGTGGTCAACAAAAGAAAGAATGGTAAAACAGGTTCTACTAGTAATAATTGTAGTGGTGCTGCAGCTGGTAAGGCTACTTGGCAGCTTATCAAACAGAAGGTTAGGTATGAGCCTAAGACTCATGGAAATTTTCCAAAGAATGGAGCTCCTAAGGTGTCTACTTCTGCTAAAGATGACCCTTCCAAGAAACTGTGTGCTAAGAAGGGAGATCCTCATGTTCCTACTTGCAAGCCTAGTGTCCCCACCTCTAACCCTTATGATGTTCTGGATGATATGGAGAGTGAGAAAGAGGCTGAAGTTGTCTATGATGAAAATGTTAATCTCAAAAGTATAAGAACGGGAGTTAGCCCCTCTATGGCTCCTGATGGTTCCAAGACTTGCTTTATCTTGTTTATGCCATGTTGGCATTTTTTTTCTCTAGTTTTTACTTTATGTAGTAGATAGCTAGAGTTATGAGTGTTTATGACTTGTCATAAGCATAATTTTTAAGTGTCTATCAAGCTCTTTGTTTGGGGTTAATGAGGTACTTCAGCCATATTTCATTTGTACTTCAACTTTTTTCAGTTTTAATATACTTTACCGGGATAACTCTTTATCAAAAAAAAATTACACAACGATAAAACCTTTGAGTGGTTTTTATAATCTATTCTTATAAAAAATTGAGTCCCTTAATTTATTGGGGAAGTATCTTTTATAACAACCATAAATGTATCGAACCATAAATGTATCTGATTGACAAATGGATCCCAACAGTCCAACACCATCATGTATACCCAACAATCAACAACAACATATTCAACAAGATAATCTTAATGATGATCTTATAGTAATGATGGTTTCTGATTGCCTTTCAAAAAAAATGATGGTTTCTGATTTGATGTTATCGGGTGGATCCTCCTCATCCGGATATGGGTCTTACTTGGATTTGCTGGATCTTTATTTCAAAGATTATTACTTTTTAAGATTCTTTACATTATGTACTACTCACTTTTATATAATCTTTTAACTTATTGTGTTACTACCATCTTTATAAGGGGTGTTTGGGATTGCTTATCTTATATTATTTGTGGAAATGGTATTTGGATTTGCTTTTTTAAGCCATGCTTTCTTGAAATCTCTTAATTGTCATAACTCAGACGAATCGGCTGAAGAAGATAAGTGTCCCTGCGGTTTTAGGAATGCAAACGATCCTGTAATCAGTCTTAATTAATGTCGTGGTGATGTGTAATTGGAATATTAGGTGTCTAGGGTTTGTGTTTTAGATGTGACAAAAACTTGGACACCATGATTCATAGCTGGCCTCTACTGCTAATGGCTTAGGATGGAAGAAAATGGTTAGTTACTTTTACAATTATTCTTTGTATCTAGATTTTTTATAAAAAAGTTATTAATTATGGTATGAAGAAGAATCAAGATTTGGGGTTTTTAAAATTTTATGTTACATTTTCAGTAACAGTTGCCAATTGTGACCCATTTACAAATAAAAGAAACTACCCGATGATGTTATGTCTAACTAGGATGATGTCTATTAGGTACGATAGGTTCCATACATATAGGCTAGATCCTTTTAATCATATGATTTAGCCACCTTTTGGATTTAGAATCAAAAAGCACCTATAGAAAAACAACACATATGTTGTAGATTTAAGAATCTAAATATGATCAAGGTTGCAATTCACTAATTTAGCTATTTACACTTATCCTTGATAAAGCTTAAATAAAAACATCAAGGATGTTTGCTACTGCATTTTTAAAGTAATTAGAATTAGTTTGAAAAGTTTTAAGAAATGATTGCTATTTACGTAATTTTAGAAGAGATCTATTCATTGTTTAAGAGGTGACATTATGGGAAAAAGAGACAAGTTTATATGAAGTAATTACAAGGGATGTGAATGTGATGCAGGTGGTATGTAGGATGGAAGCACTTGATGGTTATATGGGCAGTATACTCATCCTTCTTCACACCCCTAGAGTTTGGATTCCTGGTGGGATTGCCTGAGAAGCTAATTCATCCTTGAATTAATCGTGCTTGGTCAGGTGATCACTGGTCAAAATCAATGGCTGATCATTTGTGAAATAGGCAGTTCGATGAATAAGGTTACTACACTCCAAACCTATCTCATCAGGGTGTATCGGTCATAATTATGTTCCACTAAATTACACATGCTTCATATGATATTAATGTCGTGGGTCCTCTATTGAGACGTAACCAACCTCAAACTGCGGGTGCACACTCATGCAGATTGGGGCGTTTTAAATTCGGGTTAATCAAACTTACTTTTGATAGAAGCAACCATTCGTTGGGTTCGCGACTAAAGTGGGCTGAGCCACAAACATAAATAGTTATTCTAAAGATTCGTTATCGACGGTCCATGGACTTGATTGTGCCTGTTATCTAACGATAACACCTTTTTGTGCTTGACTCATAACTTTAGAAATTCTATGATAATGTAAACTAAAACTTGCTCTTATAGGACCATGGACTCCTACCAGGTTGTAAACCATGTTCAAATGCTAAGAAGGAAGTCCGCACTAGCACCCAGTGGAGGTTTATTTTAGTTCACTGGATGATGACAAGTCAGTTTCTGCCGGAATTCTGCAATCCCAGGTAACTCTTAATGTTAGTATATACATAATGATGAATGGGTTGATGTGGGTTTTGCTTTATCTTTAAACGGTCAAACAGACAAAAAACAAAATAAAATAGCAACAGTTTAGTGGGTAGAAAGTCGTAAAATGCTGATTCTTAATGCATACGTCCTAGAAGGTTGCTTGATCACAAAAAAAGTTTTTGCAGATCAACCCAACACACAGACGCCTAAACTGTATCCGTATCATCTGTTATCTTATTTGTTCGATTCATTTCGTCATCTCTGGCTCTTTAGATTCAATGACAGATCACCTTAATGGCTACCAGCTGTTGTTAGTTACGAGTTAATGACACCTAATAGCATGTTATAATTCTTTTTGCAGGAAGCATACATCAAAGAGGCGCTAGGTCGTTCTTTACTCAACGGTAGCTTGATTCGAAGCCGTTCTGTAAGATTTTTCGAATGCAGATGAGCATTTTTCATGTTGGTTCTTGAACTTGCCATAGGCTTTTCTATTTCTGGTACCAACTTTGTCTTTGAAATTAGCGGGTTGTCGAAGTGCATAAAACCGCATGTTTTTTGTATATTAACAAAATGTTGGATTATTATTGTAATAACTTGAGTTTTTGAATTGAAATAGAACGTTATCTAATCAAATAAGTTAAATAGTTGAATAAAATCTATTTGTGAGGAGTCTTTTTATGAATATAATTAGGTACTTGAAGATGGTGTTCTTGATCCAGAAAACACAGTGGTGTTGATATTTCCATCTCTGATGCATTACGATGGGCCAATAGAGGTGCAGGGGCATGCAAAGGCTCGGAAGAGAATGTAATATGTATGTTTTCATGTGGTGTTCTTGATCCAGGAAAACTCGGTGGTGTCGAATTTCCATCTGTGTTGCATCACGTGGGACCAATAGAGGTGCAGGGGCATGCAAAGGCTCGGAAGAGAATGTAATATGTATGTTTTCATGTTTTCAGTTTGGAGGGAAAGGAAGAGGATACTACGACTGTCTATAAAAAAAAGCGGTAAACTGCCAAAGCTACAAACCGAACGCCCCAAAACTCCACTCACAGGTATGGTTTAAACCTTTTTCATCTGTTACAGTTTCATTACTTAATGATGTGTCACAATTTCAATCGAGTAACGGGTCAAAATAGGTAGGATTGTTGCAGCCAGTTTTCAGTTTTTAGAAATTAACTTGCATCTATTTACAAACTTTGGTACCGATGTCAGAATTATGAGTTTTGAAAGATGGTAAACAATAGTTACAACCCGTACTCAAATATAAAACAGTACATATATAAAATTTAGTTAGCAATCTATTTAATTTATAGTTGGTTGTTAGAAGCTACTCCTGGAGTGAGTTATAAAGGTGGTTTGCATTTTGTAGATTTTGCTCCCATGTACAATATTCTTAAGAAGTTATTGAAATTTAATCTGCTCCAGCTTTTATTCACACACACCTTTGTCTCACTTCATTCTTCTTTCTATATTTGCTCTTCATTTTATAGCTACAAACACATATTGCTCCAAAAAGTACATTTTCAAAAAAAAAACCAATACATGAAGTGCTCACATAATGCATGATGCATGTGTTTTAGTGTTATAGTTATATTCAATAAGCATATAATGCAAATTAGTTTCCTATACCATCCGGTCAAAATAAGTTGTGGCATTAGGCGTCGTTGTCCATCATGGAACAGCTTCAAAAAGCGGCTCGGTTTAAAACGAATCAATATCATGGGATGTTGCGGCTCCTCTAAGTGGCTTCTCGACATCAATATAGGCAAAGAAGAGCCATTGATCGTCAGAGGTGATGAGTCTCGTATAACTTTTGAGACCATTGTCCAAGAACCTTGCAACTGAAATGACTCTTGACAATGGTACTATTACTATGAACCTTGTGACTAAATGTTGGACAAAATGGCGAGAATTATAAGGTGAAGACTTTAAAGTTGATTTTTAGATTATATGAAGATATTGATCATGGTCGAGATGTTAAGGTGGCGG